>JABUQX010096180.1:0-45000 GCA_015478945.1 Trachelipus rathkii | reverse complement strand
AGTAATGCTGAGCGGCACATCGGTTTATACCTCATACCCTCACCACTATTCAACTATACCCGTTTATTATTAAAAAGGTACGGTGAGCGGTAGGCCAGATCTATTATATTTTATTATTTTTCTCTTCTTCCCTTCTTTCTTTTCACCTCTTAGCACTT
The DNA here is from genome assembly GCA_015478945.1 of Trachelipus rathkii. NCBI lineage: Eukaryota > Metazoa > Arthropoda > Malacostraca > Isopoda > Trachelipodidae > Trachelipus > Trachelipus rathkii. The sequence continues at coordinate 44,842 of JABUQX010096180.1, read as the reverse complement.
CTCTGGTCCTTATTACACTATGCTTAAGAGTTAAAAATGTTACTGTGAGCGATAACAGTGCATTATTTTATATTACATTTCTTACACTTGCCCTAACCAGTCTCTTTCTACCTCAATATATCATCACAGGATTGAGTAATACATGCGTTACGTTTCCTATAAATTAATATTAGAACTATTAAGAATTAATCTAGCATGTTAATGTCTAAAGTCTTTATATTTCGAATATTATCATATCTACTTTTGTGCCAAGAAATGTTCTATTAAAGACCTTATCCTCTCCTATCTATTATATACTGTCCGCAGAATCGCAACATAATAGCACCTCTCTCAACTAGATGTTGGTTTGTTTGAATTTTAATAGATTTTGGAGTATTTTGGGCCATTCCTAATGATTCTAACAAAAAATTTCCTTTCCGATTAAAGAAAAAGATATATTTATAAAGTGTGCGAACAATAAATGATTTAATTTTTTCTCATTTCCATGTGATGTGTGCTGTATTCATGGGTAACAATATACTAGGCTGATTTTTTCTTCCTTATAGTTTGAATCTGAAGCAAAGAAGATTCCGATCGTTTTCCTATTGCCTTTCTTTACTTTTAAATCGTTATTTCGTGGACCAAATCTCTATAATATTTGCTTATCGTAAAAAATTCCTAGTGTTTCTATTTCCCTATCAGCGAATATATGATAGAGCGGAAATTTTTCCTTCATATAAGTTTTAGGAGTAAAGCTTTCTGAAGGAAGCCAAAAATCACAACGTTATTGTATCCATCGGTCAACAAAAGTTAGTTTATATCTTTTTGACAGTGGGGCCCCACACTCACTTCCCTTATCATTACATATTATGTTTAGATTCACATTTATATTAGTGGAAGTAATATAGAATAAATAATAACGTCGCGCCGCGAGACTTCTTCGCCAGGCTCTTCATAGCCCTAGTATATGACCACTGGATGAGTAGTGTTTCAGGCAAAACGATATTTATTATTTAAAATGATGTTGTCTCTATCACTCTCGCATACCTCCTCAATTACAGTAAAGCTAAATGTGCTGTCTTCTTTTTTTAGTCACTAAGCCTCCTTCTGTGACTAATCTTCGTTTCTTTCATCACCTTTTCTAACCTCTCTTCTTATTCATATGCTCTCTTACAACGACAAACTCTCACTAATTGTAAATGCTAGTTCTTTTATACTGACACTGTGACAGTCATAAGACTCACCTTCGTTATTTCCCTGCCCGTTCCTCTCAAATTAAACACGTGAGAACACGCTTCTTTATCTGGGTACTTCTGATATAACCTGTCGGTTTTTATCTAGACCAATGATACAAAGCTAATAAGATTGTTCCCCACAAACCATCTTACATCAATACAGGATAAAGGGGAGTTCACCATAATATTCCTTTTCATTAATGTGCTATATACAAGGTCTATTTTTTATTCCCACTACTATTATTGGAAATAATAAATAATGATGTCCATATAAAAAATTTAAAAGGGGAGGGGTCCAATAATAAAATCTAATAAAATATATTATTAGGGGTGGGTGGGGGTATATTTTTTCTTTATATTTTATATAATACCTACTCTCAGACAATTATTAATAGGTTATTAATTATTAAATTTAAAAAGAAGTTTATTAATTTTTTTTGAGTTTACGTAAGGTATAAATAATATATATAAATCCCCTCAGATTGGTATTAGGTTTATAATAACCTCTCAGAATATTATATAATAATTAAACATAAATAATAAGTTTAGTAGGTATAATAACCAAATAAAAGTGACTTTTTATTTACCTATTATTACAACTAAAAATTGATTATGTCTTTTATATTTCTAAAAATATTTAGTCATACTATTTTTTAAGTATAGGGTGAGTCTCCTAGCTATTAATATCTATATATTTATAGTTTAAATATATATCTTTTTTTTAAATAATTTTATATTAATAAATTATATACTATATATAATTAATTATAATATTTTATATATAAAAATATTTTATATTTTATATATTAATATATATTTATAATATATATTTATATATAATATTATTTAATATATAATATAATATGAATATATATAATATAAACCGGTAAATGAGAACACATTTGCGGAAATACATAACTATCGTTATAACGAAACTAGTGAAATTTCATCAATTAAATATATTTATATAACCTTTATTAATTAAAATATACTAGACAACGAAGTATAAACTAAGAAAACTCAAAACTTCATATTTAAATTTTGTTAACATCTCTCAAATATTTCAACAACACATGATGGATTGAGACACAGATTGAAAAATTGAGATGATGAGAGAGTATGAGAGATTATTGAGATAAGAGAATGAAGTAGTAAGAAGAGATGATAAGAGTAGAGATGAGAGATAGTATTGTGAGAAGAGAGAGAGTGAGTTAGAAAAGATGAGATAGAGTGAGAGAGATAAGATCGAGAATGATATAGTTATACCTGTTGGACGAAAGCGCCGCAGCGACAAAGACGCCCACGAGAGCACCAATAGTAAACGCTTATATCACACAGTACAATATGAAAAACTTCTTGATAAACAGCATTCCTCTCTTTTTTAGTTTATGATATTATATTTAATAATACAATAATCATTAACACACATACGCTCTTATATCCGCGATTTCAAGCCACTTTTTTCAGACTTAAATATACGAATTATAAAAACATTAACAATTCTCTTAATATTATATTTTACTTAAAAATTTGCATGTTACTTTATGAAGAATATAAAACACATCGTTGTATATCAATCTCCCCCATAAGGAAATCCTTAGAGGAGGCCAACAAATATTATATACCTTACCACAGGATCCAGTACAAGTGAGATACCCAACAAGTGATGAACCGAATTTTGTATTCTTCTAAGCCACCATTGTTAATATCATAATCGAATAAGAGTAAGAGAAATCAATATTCAGCAAATTTTTCATATAATTTATTATATGTCCTCTTTATAATTTTTAAAAATAAAATAACCAATCAAATTTTAGAACATATACATTAATATTATCAATGTAATAAAAATAAATCAATGTAAGAAAAATTGTTATGGTTTTAAAAAGAAAATAGTTGGATAACCGTGGAAGAATCAAATCCTTAACCATAAGTTGATAATTCCGAAAGGACATAAATGTACTACCCTAATAAAACTTTATATTAAACTAACCCCCCCCCCAAAATAACCAAGCCTTTTCTCCAAATTTTAAGGGGGGTAGTAGACAAAATAAAACTACCATTATACCCTAAACTATCCACTAACCATAACTAATAACCCCTAACGAATTTTATTTTAATAACTCAACAACTTTTTTATTTTTTAACCATTACTCTCTAAATTTGTTTGTAGACCATATAATAAGGGTGAGAACATAAAAGAAACAAACCTTCATGTCAAATTTGATATCCCATAAAAACTTTTTACCATACAATAGCATAAACATGCTTAATATTAACATACACCGCGGGGAAACCCTACTATCACTAGTGCCTCACAATAACTTATTTATATTGGTGATATAATATGATACAAGTTAATCAACTTCGTCCTCAACATCTCCGGATACTCGTGGTGTGAAAAGAACTCGAGATCCAAAACACATTAATATTTACCCAATAGATTCATAACTAATAGTACAGCGGTACAGATAGTAACGATTTGTGGTTACGAATGAACACACAATAAAAACAAACCCAAAAATATAAATTAATTTATAAATATAAATAAAAATATATAATATAAAACAACCCAAATCGGTATCAAAAAGATGATAAAGAAGAGTTTAGGTGTCAAATTAACTTATTATAATCTGTTTACTGTATTAAAAAATTTTAGTAAGGAAAAATGTAAAAAATTATAAGATACCCCAAGGGTAATACCCGCCGATAAGGACAAAGAGAGTCAGATCCAAAAAAAATCTCTCGCGCAGCTTCCCCAACAGAGAAGACCCCCACACAAAGGGATATTTTAGAGCAATGCCTTACACAAATAAGGTTAACACCCTCCTTTTTACTGGCAGCCCTCACCCGACTCACCTTCAATCCCCACACCCCTGCGGAGAGTGTATCTCTTTTCTCCGGATGTATTTCGCCCCCTCTCTGTTAAAATCTTGGGTTGTTCTGCGGGGGTGTCCGTGGTCCGTCGCACCCTTCACACGTCTTTAGCGAGTATGGGACACGCTCCTCCCTGTATGGTCATCTCCCCTCAGATTCTCTGTCCTCCCTGTGCCGCTCACCTTTATATACCCCATTGTTGAGCCAAATAAAATATTTATATTTGAATTAATTGTCCGCCTAGACCTATTCATAATAAAATAGTCATAATGAATAAAGAGGAATATATATAGAAATTAATGACACGGAGAAACAAGAAAGAGAGGAGGACAATATAATATAGAATAATGCAGCTCTTTCGTACCTTCTTTATCCTAAAAAAATACGTTATATTCATTCTTCATTCCTTAAAGTGGGGGTGACTCACTATGATGTTTATCTCTATATAGATAAGAAAACCACACAGTACATTATACATTAATATAGAATACCCTCACCTCTCCAGTGTGAGAGAGGCGGTCCTCTATAATATGAAAAAGTTGAGGGGTGGTGGTGGCTTCCGGGCGTATCCACCTCAAAAGGGCGAATATATATTTTATACCATATTTATAAAATGACATTAGGGGAAGGGAGGCTCCTACTCCCCAACACCCTCAGGGCCGTACAGGTTGAGGGGGGCGTATTTAATTTATTTGCCCCGCCCTCACTTATTTCCGTAGCGAAAAAAGGGGGAAAAAACATAGTAGGTGAGGGGGCCTTCAAATGTAAAAAACCCCCAAAGGGGCCCCGCGGTTTTCCCGGGCGCCCTACCTCAAACCCCGGACGTTATATTTATTGGTACGGCCCGGCCCCAGGCCCCTGAGGCTATCCTAATATTTTTTTGAGTTTTTTCCCGGCTCAGATTTATCCCGCCCTCCAAACGTATATTATTGCGGGTGGGTGGTCCCGGGGTGCACGATAGGCTTGAGGGCTAAATAATAATTTACCTCAACGAGCGGGGTTTGTCCCGGGCCCTCACCTGGGCCCGCATAGGGCGCCCCCCCCTGAGGCAGGGGCGGTGGGAGACCTAAATAAAAATTATTTTTTCCTTTGCAACGAAAAATGGGGGATAATAAATATAATAAAAAATATAAAAATAATAATAATATATTATTTATATACTTTATATATTTGGTGGTAGTATTTTTATATTTTTCAATTTATTTTTATAAATTTTTTTCATATTTAAAATAATAACATTTATTTATAAAAATAAAAATAAATAAATAATAAAATAGAAAATTAATCTCCCAATATAATTATTTATCTTGCAGTGTGCGGGCACTACCAATACATCGCCATAAGCCACCCGAGCACGCATACTTTGTTATAAATAAATAAAACCTAAGTTTCTAATTTTATTTTTATATAACAAAGGATAATTAAACTTCTTTTGTATTGTTTGCCTAACAGCGTTTAAGACTTTTATTAATTTATGAGTATCAAAAATTTTTAAATAATAATAAAAAAATTTTTATTATGTAAAAGCAAAAAGAAATAAAAATAATAAAATAAATAAAAAATAACCCAAAAACTATATATACTTATTTTGATTATATAAATAATAATCACTTTTATTTATTAGGTATAGATTGGCCACCAATTATTTGATGGGATGATAATAAAATAATATTAATTTTTTAAAATATAAAAAAATAAATAATATAAAAAAACAATTAAATTAAAATAAAACATTTAATCAAATTTAAACCCCTTAAATAGTAGTGTGCAGTAATAATTTCCAAGCGTGCTCTTAATACAAAAATAAACGTTCTCTCTTTCTTCTACTTGTGTCTAAGAGAGATAAGTCACACACGCAGTGGCAGTGTACCACTAAAGAACCATAAAACACACACATAGCACTCTCTAAAAGGCGGAACTCACAATATCTATCAGGATGGCGCTCTGGGGTAGGTAATACTTATAATATGTAATTCTACTCTCAGAGTAAGAATTTGCCTCTCGTTTTACCACTCGTAGGTGCTTAATTTATGGGGTAGAACTAAACAATATCCACGTACTATGATAACTGGCGTGAATGGTGATTTAAAGGAATAGGCTCTTTATGTACGTGGTTGTATAACTAGAATGTGAAGATATCATCACTTACTATAGAGCGATCTTATGATATAAATATCATGGCATTGAGCTATTAGTACAGAATAAAAAAACTCTGATCTCAGAAGATACATTAAGTGCTGTCTCGAATTTTTAAAACTCTCACACCACGCACAGAAAAGGAAACAACTGGTGAACCAGAGCTATACTTTAACGATCTCACTCTCTGAGTATTACAAGAAGAGCAAGGAATCCTGTAAGACGAACTACTATACACACAGAATATACGACTTCAAACTGTTGTTTGGAGAGAGTACCACGTAAACGCGAGGGGATAAAGAAGCCCTGATGCTATACTATTGTGTATTTCGCCTGTCACGAGCGCCAATTAAGTTTGATGCAAGACACAAAAGCCAACGAGAAACACAGTAGAGGAGCCAAAAGACACGATTTTACGCTTGTTATCTTGGCGCTTGAACTCTATTAGTTTATGTATAGTGTTAGCCAACACTGTTTATCGCATCGATACATCTCTGTTAGATAACAGACTCGTGCGAGTGGTACCGGTTACTAAAACGCGTCCGGAGATATTTAGAGGAGTTTATAATTTAACCTCGCTATTGTGCGTCGTAACGCCTATGCAGAAAAAAAAACATCGATTCCCACCTCGGACATCTCGTGAGATTCTCTCATTACATGTGCTCCATAACACCAGACCAATCGAGTGCGGCAGGCTACATCTTCTTAATTGTGGGCAATAGCTAGATCTGGTTTTAATTTGTCTCCCGAAGATAAACTTTATATATACACACTCTATGTGACTGCGGTTACGAAACGAATATAGACAGGGTTGGACAAAATTCGTAAGCGTTCAAAATCATTTAAAACGAGAAACAGTTATTTCAAGATATGTTTACTCTGTGCGAACCGCTGGTCGTGTTCTTTAGAGCGTAGCATTTAGAGACAAAATAAATCCAACACCGGGACGCGAAACGCACTAGTATGAGGGTCTTCGCTTCGCTCTCTGAGGTTGCTATTGTTCTTAGCAAAATGCTCTCTGTTCCTGTTTGTGAACTTGCTTGTGTGAACTCACTCTCGGATGTGTTGAGAGACTGTTGCATTTCTCCTCTGTTGCTCTGGGTGCACCAACACAAGTTCGTAACATTCTTCTCCTGATTTAATACAGCTCATGCTTTTTATCCAGCAATACTCTCTCTGTGTTCTTCTCTTTTCAGGTTCATGTTGTGAATTGTATGATTGATGTTATGATATGTATGCTTGTAAGTATTATGCATTCCAATCAGAACAACAATATATAATCAATGGCCATATTCATACATGATATCAAAAGGCCGCCGTAATAAATGATTGTTCTCTCGCCGAGTCAGTACTCTTTAATAAAAAATTCGCTGACTCCTCTCACCTTTTTCCACCACAAAACACGGCTCTTAGGGGAGGCGATTTTGCAGCAGTATTTTGTGGTGTGCAAACTATGATTGCACAGCGGAGCCTCACATAGAATCGGATCGTCAGAGATAAATACTATAGCAACGACGGTGGCGCCAGATGGAAGGGGGCGTTATTACACGTGAAGACATCTCTTTTCGTTGATACCTTCTGTCCTCACTCGGAGAAGTGCACTTCTCTTTTACTTTTGCTTGCCAATCGTTTTCTGACACCGTAACCCAAAATGGAATAATGTCATACGGGACAAATGAGCCAGTCGCACCTATACCTCCTCTCTTTGTGGTCTTTTCGTGGTTGTGTCTCTGCCGATTTTTTGGTGTGACCTCCTCACCTCGCCAAGATCTACCTGGCCGGCCCGGGGCTTTAAGAAGTTAATTAATTGTTTACTATGCAATGATGTCGGTTTTTGTATATCTCAGATCTGTTATTGTTCGCAGCTCACTCTCCCTTGTGTCTCTCGTTAAAAAAGCTCGTAATCCTCCCACGCACCAGTTCTTTATATCGAGACTTTTAATGTCGCTCCTCCGTATGATGATGTGCGCATATAGTAAACAATGCACGACGAAGCGCATATATCTCCTGGTTCTTCCTACTGGGTCCTGCCTGACAAATTACAGGGACAACTACCATTTTTGTTCTCTGGGCCTCCTGGCAAAAGAATACATGTAGATCAGGAGAATATATACCTCAGTGTTTTAAACACCAGTATTCGGCCAACCACCCGGTGAAATTAATCACCGATACATGTATGTAGCTCGTCACAAGGAGGGCACCGAGCTCGTTAGATCTCTATATTTTGTGTACGAAACTCAAACAGGAAGGCAAAACCGCCGCCTAACCAGAATGGAGGTCCTATTTCTGGAGTTCTAGTTAGTGTAGGTGCATTTTTGCTTTTGTCGCTCTATTTCTTATAGACAGTTTAACGCTTGCTTTATTCTCTTTCTCTATGGTGAGTTATATAATTAGTTTTAGCGCTTTGTATCTAAAAGATGAATGATACTACATAATATATTACGATAAAAAAAAACTTTTTCTAATTAAGCTCTCTCTCGAATCTCATAATTATCTACCCCCCTTCCCCTGTTCTAGTTACGTGGTTTAATGTTTTCCAAATCTAAATTTTGTTCCGCGCCGCGCGTAATTCTCTATGCGGAGAAAGAAAGCTCCAAAGTTTAAAATTATTTTCAACTGTATGAAAAACTGGCTTTTAAATCTTTTCAAAATTAAATGGGGTCGTTCTCTCTTTGTGTTTGGTTGGATGACTGTGGTGGTGGTCATTGTGTTGTAGTTAATACTGTGGTGTGTTTCTCTCCCCACCTGTTACCCTGCGAAGTTCTATCATATTTAACCCTCTAAAGTGGAGTAGACCCATTAAATGTTTTTGTACCGTTATTTAGTAGAATTTTTTGGTTTTTTGTAAAAAAAAATAATTACTTTAAATTATTAATTTTTATAATTTAATTAATTTTTATTTTTATACCTTTGCTTATTTTATAATTAAATTTTTATATTTATTTATTTTTTTAATTAATTTTATTTTATTTAATAATTTAAAGTTATTTTTAATTTTTTTTTAAACCCCTTTAAGTGTGTATAATAATAATCTATTCATTGGCCTTAATTATTTGGTAATATATATTATTTTTTAAAGAGCACACTATAAAAAATACCCCCCCCACTATATATACCCCAACACTACTCACCAAACCCAATAACCCCCACAAAAAACCCCTAAAAAACTAATAACATATATATATTAAAATTAATCACAATATAAAATAATCCATATAATCACCCTACCTACTAAATAACACCCTCACTCTACCACCATACCCCCTACCCCACAACCCACAACACCCCCCACTAATCCGATCATCTCAGACGGTCCCGTGCAGTGAGAGCTTGCCGTTATTGTGTCGCCAACGAGACATATCCAAGTAAGTATAATAGTATTGCCAAAAAACAAACCCAAAAATATAGCTTTGCTTTAATTTATTTATATATATTTATATATATATATTTATTTTATTTATAATAAAATTAAGATTTATTTAAATATATATAAATAAATTAAAATACTCTCATATAATAATAAATAATAATTAGTAGTATATTATATAATATATTATAATAATATTAAAATTTATTTATTATATTTTAAAATAAAATATATAATAAAATAATAATTAATAAATATAATAATAAATATAACCTCACACATAATAAATATAATCCGTTATAATAAATAACTTATTAAAATCATTTTATATATATTAATATTATCTTTATTTACTATAACATACTTAATCACTATTCCAACATTATACATAAACCTAACCTTAAAACTAAAACAAACATAAAATAACTTTAATTTCTTTTCCTTTTTTTCCAAAAAAAAAGGTTATCTCCTGTTAACACAAAGAATTTACTGAATTATCTATTTCTTCAATTCATAAAGATGAATACAAAGATGACCAACGTTAAACTTAAACGCCCACACGGAACGGGAGCTCGGCATCCAAAAAAACAATTCTTTCTATTCTTACACTATTCCTTTTTTCAGCTCATTCTCCTATTTTGGAAATTGTACAAAATATAACCACTGTTCTCAGAAGGTAACGAAGATGAGGTTATTTTTAATGTTTATAATTATTGTTTTTTTTTTATATTTTTCTTATTTTAGAAACCTTTTCTTTTGGTTTTTATAAAATTCTTATCATATTTTGCTTGATTTATTTTGAATAATTAGGTATAATAAAAACGGCAAATGTAGGTGGGTCTGATAGCCTCGATTACTCCTCGTGGGAGAACACACAAGAGGCTAAAGGTAATCCGTTTTTCAACTCTATAACCTCATTAACGATTTGGTGTGTGAGAGACCTGCGTGTAGTGTAAACACCTACAGACGGACAAAAACACACAAAATATCCTATTTTATTAAATTGGAAGCAGAGGATTTTTTAAAGGTTTATACCGAAAGACCCACCAGTGTAGTAGGGAAGAAATTTTAATTTTTATGATCTTTTCTCCCACCCTATGTCACAACAGAAGCCCCAATTATATAAGGACAGAGATTAGTCGACCCTCTCGACTAACATTCTTGTTCCCTCCCCCGCGGGTGCCTGTTTAAAAGGGGAGGGGGCCAAGGGCCCCCAAGAAACCCCCCTTTCTACAAACCCCAAAATAAATAACAACAATTGATGCAATTCTCGTCCATCACAATATTACATTTTTTTTTCTCCTTATTTATTCTATTTTTTTTAGGGCCGAAGAGGACTTTTCACCAATAGTCGCTATTCTTTTTTGCCTGTATGACATAATCTTATTAGTGTTCTTAGAAGATTTATTGTATAAAATGTCTCTATTGTTTGTCTCTATTTTTAATATATTAATTTGTTTTTTTATTTAAATTATTTAAAATATTTCTAAATAAGAATAAAAATAAAACGAATAAATATTATATTAAAGTGGTATTTTATGTGGTTACCCTTTTGTTCCTTAGAGATCTCTTAATTTTTATCCCGAAGCCATACATCTACCCTGTTATTTGTGTGTGGTTTGTCAAGTTTAAAAGATAAACCTATTTACAAAAGGAAAAAAAAAGAAAAGAAAAAAAAGAAAAGTCAGTTTTTTCATAATGTATTTCATCTTTCTTATATAACACAAACCACCCAAAAAAAATTACCACCACATAACCACAATTCATATTTTCTCACCACCCTTTAAACCCACATTTTATATTATATCCCCCGTGGACTCGGATGTTTAACAACGTTAAAAATACCTACAACACATTACTTTTCAAACAAAATAAAGTATTCTTTTTTATTTCTTTTCTAACTAACTAAAATTATTACATTTTTCCTAATCCTGCAGTTTCTTTCAATTTTCTAATTAAATACTCTTCTTATATTTAAATTACTCACTATTAATTCCTCACTCTTAATTTCTTCATTCGTAATATTCTCACGTATTTTAACTTATTGTCTTTATTCTTCCCTTCCACTTACTTTCCACCCCGATGCATACAACAACACTACTAACCTACAATACAAAATCACAACAACTACAATAAAACCACAAATCAAAATCACCCGCTACCCCCTCAACAACCCCTTACCTTCTAAACACCAGTGGGGGGATTTACTAACTCGGTGAGCATACACCCACATAAACCTGGGGAATCAACTCTTAATCCTTATCTCGGATATGTCGTTCAGCACCGACCAATTGCCCAAACTAGTGTTCGTCCTATCTCGTATGAGATTTCCAGGCCCAACAAAAACAACTTTATTACCTATTTTTTACAAGAAGACGTAGCCCTTGTATACACATTTTGATCTTATCTTCTAGTCGGGTGTGCCGATTCGAGCAATATATATATACCTAAATTTTTGATACTATTCTTGTTCTACTCTTCTTCTATCTTTAACTTTTTATAAATTCTCTACACATTACTCGGTCCACGCGCAATGTAGCGCGCCTACTAATTTCTCTACAAGCACAATGCGTATTCTATGAGACATTCAGAAACTAAAATCTAACATTTTTTCCACATATTAGTATTCAATGTGACTAAAGAATAAACAACTTCTACTATCCCACCCATCTTTCTTCTTTTCTCCACACAACAAATGTAAAACGAATCAACGTAACGGAATGAGGAACATGGGGGGGGACCACTTTTATAAATTTTCTGTTATATAATAAGCCAAAGAATCCCTAATTAGGGAAGCCATATAGAAAACACTTACACATTCACCGTGACAAATCTTTCTTGGTTGGCGCGCCTCAGCCGCCGGCCGCGGCGGGGGCAACCGTGCTGCACCACGCGCTCACATCTTGGCCAAGGTCCGCCTCTCTTTTCTACCCGTCTACGTCCGTGTTTGGTTCTCCCTTCACATCTCAACACGATAAAATATTTTTGTTTATTTATGTATTAATAGTATAATATAAAACATTATATATTTCTTTTCCTAACTTTTCCTGTGTCCATTCCTCCTCGAAATCCAATACATACCCCTTTCACCCAAGAGGTGCGCCTACCAGACACACCGTCGGAACAGAAGCCATGTAATCTTGCTGCACATAACTGAACGAAAGAAGCAAAATTAATAATATAAATGAGGGGTTATATAGTGTTAAATCACAAAAAGAGAGTAAATATACCATGAGAGACTAAAAAGGGAAAGACTCGTCTATAATCCAAAGGAATATTTATTACATAGTATTTTTGAAATTAACTCCATTATAGATATCTAATATTTTCCCAAAATTTGCTCTCTAACATAACTTAGATTTCTCGTTCTCTCTTTAGTTCTCTCTCTCATCTCGTCTTACTCTACCTCTACACTCTCCCTCTTATTCAAATGCAGACATCCTCTTCCTCTTCTCATCAATCTCATTCTTCTGCATCTTGGTTATTCACATACCATCCATCCTCATCTTCCTCCTCCTCCCATCAACTCCTCTCCATACCCACTCATCCACTCTCTTATTTTTTTTTGAGGTGTGGGCGTGTGGATCGCGTAAGGGGGAATTTCCGCCCTTCCTCTAAGAGTAGAATAGTGGGTCGATGGCATAAGAATATAGAATAGCAACAGGAACAAAATCATAATATCAATATTGACTGCTCCCAGCTTCTCCTCTTCCCTACGTCACTATCTTTCTGCGTTGCCTACGTTAATTAGTGTAAATATCTCAAAGTGATATGATATATATCTGTATAAATTTACCATTCCAGTTGATATCCGCTATTATCTGTCGTTTATTATTTCCTTCTATTTTTTGAAAAATTAACGACTCCTTTTTTTAATTCAGAGTAATAGTGTAATTTTATGGTGAGTTCCGTAGTAGTAATGAGGGTATGGGGTGATATAAATGAAATAATATTATTATAATTTTATTTTTTTAAATAATTTTCTGAATTTTATTGTTGTAAAAATTATTATAAAACTTTTTTGGTATTATCATTATTTATAAATATATAATTTTGAAAATAATTATTTTGAATAAAAAGGGGCAAAAATGTATGTATGTTTGTATGTATTTTTTTTATAATATTTTTTTTCCTTTTAGATGAAAAGGGGGGAAAAAGTTCTAAGCAACAAAGAGCCACATTCGCGTACTGCAAAGAAACGAAGCAACTTTTATTTCAAATTTTTTTTTTTTTTATTAATATTCATATTTTCATTTCATTACCAAATTGCTATTCAAAATAACAACGCGGCACCGCGCGCAATGTCCACTAACCCAAAAGGTCTTTTCACACTCCTGAGTATTTTTGTAATTATAAAAAAAGTTTGTTTTATATTAAATTTTTACTTTAAAATAAATGATAATTTTATATAATTAATATCTTTTTTCCATATTTATGTATTGAATTAAATTAAATAATAAACTTTTATAATTAATAAATTTGAGTGAGTGAAAAAATAAATTAAAAAATAATAATTAAAAAATTTCATTTGAAATAAAAATGGAAATAAAATTTTAATAAATTCTTTTTCCCCACACCACTTCTCTACGCCGAACATTCTTCCCTCACTTACACAGCCTCCAAACAAAGGGCCAAAACACTCCCACCAACCCGCCTTTTCGGACCGGCGCTAACCCACACACACCAACCCACACCACCGGGGCCCGGGTCCCAACCTCCCAAAGAGGCGACAGCCGGCGGTAGCTCCTCACCCGGCCAATACAACACTCACACGCGCCCGGGGCCGCGCCGCCGCTCAGTATTACCCCGGTTGGGGCGTAGGGGGATATAATAAAACATAAAGCCCCGCATTTGAATAAAAACCTCGCTCACGCCGTTAATGAATTACTATCACCTCACGGCTTAGTTGGTCGGGTAATAAATAAAAAAAATTATGGGGAGGAAGCATTATTAAGTAATAATTTCAAAAAAGGTGTGATTATTATATTAGTGGGGGGTGACTCATAAATATAATAACAATCTCTCAAGTGATAGTAGGGGGAACAGAGAAATTCTGCGTGTGATTGGTCAGAAATATAATTAAAGTGTTAGGGCTAAGAGAGGAAAATAAAAAATGCCATACTCTCGCACGCCAATAATTATTATCCATTGGCAAATCGTAATTTAATTATTTTTTGAGGGTATATGGATGTTTGGTGTGGTATGTACCACTGAATCCTTATATAACATATAAGGTTGATTTTATACATGTCCCAGTGTTAATATATTTAATACAACAGGGACCCGATCTCAAATAGATTTCTCCTAAAGTACAAGAAAAGCGAGATCCAAGGTTTCCCTAAAGAAATTAGATATTAAGTCGTGTGGGCAATATAGAGAATATTTGTGAGGGGTTTGTGAAAGGAAGAAAAAAAAATAAAGGAAAAAAAAAACTTCCCTGGTATAAGATCTTTAAAAGGACCCCCATGTATCCCCTCCCCTAGGGCGGGTTTTATTAGAGAATAATAATAAAAAGAAACCCCCTCATTTAGCCAAGAATATATAACTGTTAAAGGAAAAAGTTCCCGTCTAGTGGCACAAGAGAGTTAGAGAAGACGCGATGGGAATGCCAATGTGAGTGGAAACCTAGGGAAACTTACATGTCCTATACCCTCCGGAGATACATTTTTATAGAAATAGAGAGTTGTAAGAGTAATGTATTGTTGGCAGGGAGAAAGGAAGGCCCTGTCGGAAGACATAAAATAACTTTTTTTTTTCGAATCAATAAAATTTTGGAAAAAAGTTAATATAATTTTAATATTATGATTTTAAAAACAAATACCTTTTGGGAAAGTTCCCCAAATTTAAAAAGAAAGGGGAGGGGGGGGATTTAGTGAGATTTCTTATAAAAATATATCCAGGTTTTACTGGTTTTTTACCCCCAAAAAGAGGAGAAGGAGGCAAAGTTTTTTTGTGTCCTATCCCAATTTATTTTTGTTTGCCATTTGGTTATAAATACCCCCAACCCCCCCAACCAAAATTGTTGTTTATTTATAATCAGGAGAAAAATTAAAAAAAAACTAAATAATTAAGTTAAAAATATTAAAAGAATCACTCCAAATAACAATTTATATAAAAATATATTTAAGAGGAGAGAAGATTATAAAAAAGAATTTAACCAACTGTTAAATCTTACTTTATTTCTAATATCGAGAAGATATATATAGGGTAAGTATATGAATTTAACCCATTTTTAAAAAGAAGATTTCCTTAAAAGGGACCCAAAAGAAGAAAATATCCTGAGTTGTAGAAGAAAGGGGGTGAGTTGGTAGGGTGGTACTATTTATATATTACCTTTGTAACCCAATATAAAATAGAGTGAAAATGCGGGGCATAATAGTGAAGATAGACGATAAATTTATAAGACATGGTGGGTGAGCAGGGGGGGGAAAAAAAAAAACAACTTCTTAGGACCTCGTTTAGAAAGAGGAATAATGTGCCTCTACTGTAAATGATACCGTAAAAAGGGTATTATAAAAAAAAAAAAACCTTGTTTTTAAAAAGCTTTTAAAAAAGTGGTTAAAAAAAAAAGATTTCTTTTTAAAAAGGAAAATAAGGAGGAAACCCCCCAAAAAAAGGGAGGGAAAACATAAAAAGGGGGGGGCCAAAAGGGGCGGTTTCACAAATTCCCGCGGGACTTTTTAATTTTTGTTTTTTTTCTTTATCTCCGAAGGAATTTATAAAAAAAAAACTTTAGGGATAAATAAGTGATTCCTAACTGTTTTTTTTTTCTAAAAAACCAAAAAAAAAATTGTTTTCTTTTTTTCCCAAAAAAAAAACTTAAAAAAATGGTTTTTTTTTTTCCCCAAAAAGAAAAAAAACTTTTTTATTTTTAAGTTTGAAAACATTTCGTATCTCTATGTAAAAAATAAAAAAATAAAAAAAAAATGATTTTTCAAAAGGTTAAGAAAAAAAAGAAAAATGGGGGAAGAGCCAAATTTTTTTTAAATATTAGGGAAAATCTCGCCCGACAGGCGGAAATTTACCCCAAAAAATGGGATTTTGTAATTTTGATTAAAAGTTTAAAGCTAAACAAAAATCCAATAAATTTATTTTCATTTAAAAAAGGAAAAAATAATCTTTCTTTTTTCGCATGTTGAAACACCCCGCGTAGGTAAAATTTATTTAACCCCCGCGGGGCGGTTTATCCATTTTTTTTGGGGCGGGCTGTCTTTCTTTTTGCCCCAACCCCCGGGGGGGGTCCGGGCCGCTGCGGGAGGCGGCCTTTTTTTTCTTTTGCCTGGGGTTATTTTGCTTTTTATTCCAAAACCCACCCGTTGGAGTCTTACTATAAAAAAAATCTAAGGTAGATTGAATTTAATTATTAATTTCCTATTTTTTCTAGGTTTCGGAAAAAAAAAATTTACAATAAAATTATATTTCCTTTCGATAATGTTAGGGTTTTAGAATTATATCATTATACAATAATTGAAAATTATAAGACGTTAAAACAAAACTATATCTTGTTCCGAAAACCACCTATTTAATTACAAAAAAAAATTCCAGGGATAAATCCCGCAGCCAAAATCAACCAGGATCCTGGAAAAAAATTGGAACCTTATGAATTTTAAGGATGGGATCTTTTTTTAGACGTCCCCCTAAAAAAGATTTAATTTAAAAAAAAAAAAAAGAAAACACCCCCCCCCCCCCCCTTCACTATTATTCCCCAAAAAAATTAAAAACAAAGTTTTTAAAAAAGAAAAACCAAAGTAAATTTTTTCACAAAAAAAGAAACGATAACAAATAAATTTCATTCGAACCCCCCAAAAACAAAAAAAAAAACATACGGATCTAATATAATTTAAAGTAAAAATTTTAAAAAGGGAATTACTTCCGGGGACAATTTGTTCGATAATGTAAAGAGGAAAAATAAAAAATACACTTAAATCAGATTGAGTTCAATAGAATAAACGTATGTGTAGTGTGTTTGGCCCTTTCTAAGTTAGTCTTACTTCTTACCATAATACCTATTATATAAAACGCGGAATAAGTTTCTCGCCTTCTTTCCCGTCTTTTATGAGAAAAAAGAACACAGAGGAATTTTTCCTGATATAGTGAACCTTATAATTGATTCGCTTAATATAGAAATATAGTTTAAACCCTTCAGAGGTAAGAAAGGCCATAAGAAAACGAATTCGTTATCCATCTCTTCATCATGCCGATCCGAAGGGAGGCGACTATAGAGTGTAAGAAAATTCTTTGTATGTTAGTTGTTCCCATGTATATCCACCTCCTGTGAAATTGCGAGATGAAAAAAAATTAAATATTATTTTAGTTGGGTCACATGAGTCACACCTCCTAATAATTCTCATTTATATGTTAGTCGATATGTAATTGTAATATTTGTCTTAATCGTTAATTTAAAGTTTCAACCACTCATTCGATATAGAATGTATACATGATGTGGAAGAAAAATATCATTAGATAGGAGGAGGTTCTAATTGATACTCTTGCCCAAAATAGATGAAATAATGAAATAAAAGACACTAATATAATAATAATAATAAATTAAATAAGTCTAAAATAATAAATTAAGTAAATTATAAACGGACACCCGATGGTAATCAAGGAAAATGGAGTATATATTGATTATTTTAATTTATTTTATTCTATCTTGTTTACTTTTTAAATTTATTTAATTACTGGTAGGGGGTAGAATTTTTTTAAACTAACAAATCTAAATTCTGATTCTTCCATTATTGAGTATGCAACTTATTTTCGTAACTTTTCCTATAATATATCTACTTATTGTATCCTATCTTTTAATTTATTTACTACTCACAAAATAAACGCGCACCTTCTAAAGTATATATAATATAGGGTGAAGAATATTTATTATATATAATAACTAATATAATAGGTTAGATATATGTTTAGACGAACAAACTATCATCGTACCATATCTCAAAAACTACAATAGTTACAGGAAAAAATTATTTTACCTACGTTGCTACACAATTAGTAAAATATCTTCGAAAGAAACTGTAAAAGAAAAAACAAACAAAAACAAAATGAGAAACAAAAACAAGGTCCAAAAAAATTAAAAAATCATCTCTTCATTAAAACTAACAAATAGCTACAAGACGAAAAAGAATACATTTTTGGAATCCTGATAAATTTTAGTTATAATATTGTTAAAATAAATTATAAATAGAATAAATAAAATATAATATAAAGAAATGGCTATTTTTTTAGGAGCAGGGGACCTAATATTATATATATATATTTGTAAAGGTATTACACGGCAATTAGGGGGCTCGAGCCGACGGGGAACCAAAAGGGGACGTTTCCATACCCCGTAGTGGGAGGGGCGGAGGAACCCCCCGCGACCCCAAAATACCAAAGAGCGGGGTTCCGAAGACCCCCTCCGGAGGGGAAGGGAATTGTCCTACCCCGTAGTTCCCACGGAAGGCAAAGAGAGACCGACTCCTGCATTCCGCGGGTGCGGTATACCCCTGTTTCAAGGTATGGATTGTGTTATTCTTTTGTAAAAGAAATAAGCAACCCGGAACAAAATAGAAAAATCAATATTATTTTAAAGCCGTAAACCAATAACAAGCGTCCATCCTAAATCAGATGCTGCTAATTATTTATTACTTTATACAGATGAAGTTAAATTAGAAATAATATTATTTTAATCTATTTTATTTTTTACCATTTTTACCATATCTTAGATTTTACCAGGATTTCCAAAATGTATTCTTTTTCGCTATAGCTATATATTTTATTGAATAAATAATATAATAATATATATAATAATAATATATATATATATTATATAATATATATAATTAATATATTATATTATATACATAACAAATTAAGTAATATATAATTATATATATATATCTATATATATAATATATAATATATATATATATTTAAAGAATATAGTCTATATATATTTATACATTTTTCCGCCTCTAAAAATTTGGGACCGCATATCCAGCAATTGTTTCCTTTTTCACTGTGGACTATTGTAGTTTTTTGAGATATGGATTAATGATAGTTGTCGCTCTAAACCAATTTTCACACAGTATAAATAATAAATAATAATAATCTATATATATATATTTATATATAATATATATAATATATATAATAAATGATAATTATATATATAATAATAATAATATATATATATATATAATATATATAATAATATATATATAATTATACATATAATATATAATATATAATTAGCTATTATATATATATATAATAAAGATAATTATATAATATATATTAATTAATATTAATATAATGATATACGAGCGTATACGTCATAGGTATAAGGTGATATAAATGGTATATGTACAGGATTGTTGATTAGTAATATATATAAATATGGTATTGTGCTTGCTGACGTACCTCAACATCTCGGGTCGTACAATTCAATTTGTGTTTTGGAACCCTTGGAGGGAAAATTAGGGGGTTCAACCTGTAAGTAGACACCATGTTATTTCACCAATCTTTTGTCTTATCCTCAGTGTGAGATTGGGTATATATTCTTCAGAACCCCTCACATCGACAAAACAAATGAAGCACATAAAAAACAACCTAGTTAAACGAATAGAACTAAAGCCCATGCAAACGAAACTAGAGGATGTCAATCCTACATGTATTGGTAAATTACAATGATTCCAAGATTGTAGGGATTGTGATAAAATAATAAATGATATACATACTTATTCATTATATAAAATTATCATTGACTCATCAAAGTATGGGAGCCCGGAAAATGGCCGTAAATCTATATATAAATGCATTGCTCATTAAAACCTTCAAATGTTATTTCTAATTTCAAAGTATTTTTTCGCAAGATATACGGTAATTTCCAGTCATAACTTACACTTCTCATGAACAAAATTAATCTATACATTAACAATCACTTTGCGTATATTAATTCCAAAGTCTATGGCACATGAGCGAAAATATTTGGAAATATTCAAATAATAATAAATCATACAATAAATGACCAATTTGGTCATTTTTTGAACATCGAAATTCATACCACCGCTGAAAATAACGAGACTTATTAAAGGTTTCCCAATTACTAAGAGTTTTTAATTACCTCGAACTCATTTTGCTAACAATATCTGTCGAAACAACTCTATACCCGTGGGTCCACATTCTCTAACCTTTAACTCTTTTACCTGCGTATTTCACGAAAGAAGAACTTAAATTACATGTAAACTAAAAAATAACTTAAAGTTAATGAATGAATATTTAAAATGGGCTTATCCATATTATCTAACTCTTACGTTAGTATATATATATATAACAGGATAGAATATAGTGTATATTAATATATACTATTAGCTAATGCGGGAGACATTTAAATACTGCCGTGAATAAGTAGTTCCTCTGCTTGAGATGACACAATAATCACACACCCCGTTTCACTAACGTTACCTGCATAAGCAACATCTTCAGAACACACCCCCACCTTACTATCAGATCGGTAAGCACATGGTAATCGACGCTCCAATGCATGGGACAAAAGAGCTTGCGAGGGTCTTCTGCCGCTTGGCTATGCAGATAAGAAACAACAGTGCATAGTAAACGTATCATGAAACGACAATCCTTTGTGGAAGAGATTTGCAAAAGGACCACATATCCTTGGAATGATTTATAGAACTTGCCGAGCGCTCTGGCACCAAGATTGTTTGCACGGTGTTAAATGGCCCGCTCGAACGACGATGTGTTACGAGCCAAGATTTGGTTTGTAAAACTTTAGAGTGTTTCTCAGACGCGAACGTGTAAGTCAATGCAGATTTCAAGGTCGAGAAAGTTTAAACTAATTTGCAGATGTCCTCTCTTGTACAAGAAGGACGTTGCACTGCTCCTGCAAAATTTGTTAGATTACAAACTTATTTTGACACCACAAATTTACAGTTACTACAAAGGACTGCCCCCTCTCCGTAGAACATATAATATCTTGCAAAAGATTCGGGATGCAAACATCAACATATGTGTACAGTACTCGTCCAAAGTAAACAACACAACATTGACCATTTGATGGTACACGATACTCGCATCTCTAAAATGGAATGTGCTGAGCTCCAATCACGAGCACGAATGCGCTCCAGAAGTAGGCAGTAACTACCCAAAAGGGGCCGGACTGTTGCGCAATACAAGGAGTAAATAACCGAAGCATATGATTGTAAACATTATTGTGAATTCCTTCTGTCTCCTAAACTCAACGATAAAACTGGAGACACATTACGCAGTTTTTAGTGGTCACATGGCAGGCACCGTGGATGGACGTTCAGGAAGTGCCTGCCCACAAAAAAGAGCTAGACCCAGCGAGTAGCATTTAAAATTCGAGTAATCTCTTCAAACGGGATGTTTTATTTTATAAAGGGTTTACCTAACACATTTACAGAGTGTTCGGAACATAAAAGGAACATCAAGTGCTACTGTGCTTGCTAAACAGCTCTCTGTAAATGTGTCTTTATTACCAAAAGTATCTAGCTTAAACCGCATCCATGCCAATAGCTTCCCAACTTACCAAATTAAAGGCCGCCCAGATTAATCCGATTTTGATACAAGATTTAACCTCCTACAAGCTTAGTTCAATTAAAAGTTAAAGCACATATGCCCTAGATAAAAAAAAACGAAAAAGGGTATAGGATTATTGGTTATAAAACAACAGCATACTAGGAACCAGTATAGTACTTCCTGTAAGTACCATTATCAAGAATAAAACATAAGCAGTACATAGTGTCAAGACTACTGAAAATAGATAATAAAGCAAGCTATGGAAAATTATATAAACTATGTAATCAAAATCACTACTGAAAATATATAAAGACCAAAACTATTTGCAAATTAAATATAGAAGTACATCAAACCATAATTACAAAGCAATTCTCTCTTATAACAAAACAGATGACGAAATAACAGGGCAAGAAGTCAGATTTACCATCTATCTTCTTTCTTTTCCTAATCTCTTCCTTCGATTGCTATCTCTCTGCTCCTATACGCTCAATCACCTCAGTGATCCACCAATTCCATTTCTTGTCGCAAGGAAAAGGTAATCTACAAATCATATGACCGGACTATTAGCAGCCGTGATATTAAATTCAGCGATTGCGACTCGCATATTTAGGACACCTAGCATGATACAGGTCGCAACTCGAAACAATACGCCTCAGTGTGCCTGTACGACATACACACAATACATGCACGACTCCATGTGTTAACATATAATGAGTCTAATAAAAAACCCAACATATTTTTAAATAATTAATTAAAAACAAAATATTGTCCATGCCATACATCCGTCCTGGACGTAAAATCACGTGCTACAAAAAGATCATCGCTTCATATTTTTTAATCGTTTCTTTCCGCTGCATACAAAGATATCTATTATCTTTTTAATCTGTCCTTCGGAAAAAATCTATCTCCAACTTATTTATAAGACTGTCTTATTTTAACCAGAGCAAACTTCTTTAAGATAGAAAACAGGGATCATGGGTACATAATCATGGTTGCGGTCGTCTCACCGACCCTAAATCTTCAAGACAACATCTCTCGGATATGCTTTAAAGAGCTTCTGTAAGGGTTGTAAATACCGGGGATATTTATCACACAATTACTACTAAAAGAACCATTAGTGGAGTGTGGACAAGGCTAGGATATTGTTCCGTGAGTGCACGGCTTACTGCTGTCGCATAAATTACTATCTTTGATTCTTATTATAAGGATTAATTAATTATATATTTAAATGCGCAACACCATATTTAATTAAATATTCAGGTGATGATATGTTACTGATTTGTTACTATTTGTTTTGTTCCTTATTGACTGGTGACAGACACACACTCATCGTTTGTTAAGTTAATCGTCTTTCAATGTTCTTCTATGTCCACATAATAAATATTTATATAAATTTATTTCATATTATACACCTAAAATATACAACATTCTCTATAAATATTTATTTTAAATTCTATATAACTATATATATATCTAGCAAGAGGTGAGCATGGTTCGGATGCTAACTGGAGGGATAATGTCACAAATAAAGAAGAGAACACGGTGATGGTTTGTAGTTGGCTCTTTCCTCTGAGGGGCATAGTGAGGAAGCACGCTATATTAGTCTTTCCCATTTTAATACCCTAAAGTACTGTTCAACCTAGTAACGTATATATATATACCAAAAATAGACTAATTACCAACTCCTCGTTGTACAAAATCCCACTATTTATTATTATGAAAATAACGTTGGAAAATGTATTTCTAGTGAACCAATGGGCTTTGATCAGCAAAATGTTGTGAGTAAAAATAAAACAAACATTTCTCACTTTGTGTTAATTTTCTATACTAAAATTCACTTAAGCGCACCTATTGGCTCGGCAAAATATATCAATTTATAAACATTAAATACTATTAGTTTTATTCTATACATAATGGATTCACACGCGCTCAGAGTTTACACTGCACTAGGTTATCTTTATCGCCAGCCGGAGGATCTCTTTTTAAATACATATTTTTCACTGGCCGAATTAAACTATAACAAGAGTAACACCTTTCGATGCCATTTACTTATATTTTCTATACATTCTCGATTGAGATAACTGGCTTTATGGATAGCACGAGAAAATGTCATTACACGGAAATGATATACTGCAACATTCATACTCTACTTCTTCTCTTCTTCTTCATTACTTCTTTTATGGTGTTATTTGGGGACATTCATAGTGTGTTGCTATTGGCTAGGGTAAAATAAAGAAGGTCTCGGTGTTGCATGTATAACAATGTGGTAGTCCTTAGCGTGGTATATATACTCCTTTTTTATAATATACTTTTTGATATAGATTAAATTTCTTATGTATATGTCAAGAGTCGTGAATGAGGAGTGTAACAGATTTGAGGTAGTAGTGTATTGTATACATAGCCCTGTTAGAGGTCGTTTAACTGTTCAAGTATCACGGATTAAGCGAGTATTCAATTGACCACTCCTGATTTTGCTGAATATATTCATAAAACGACGGACAGTGAGTTGAAAGGAGTATTAGGCTCCATAAGGGTAGGAGACCAAACTGCTCCCTCGGGATGTCTAATGTTCGATTGAGGGGAGGGCTTTGTTGGTAATAATATATTATTTGTAGTCGCTGATGGCGTAACTCTCCAAGCGGGTGTCTATCTCTCTTCTGCTATGCAAAAGGGGGGGCTCATTAGGGCACTTTGGTAGTGTCATTCTGAGTAAGCCCATGGAGAACCTTTATACCAACTGGAACTAATTATATCTTGGCCCTTTATCCTCTAAACAGACGAAAGTAACGTAGATAAAACAACAAAAAACCAAAGAATTTAGCTCACTCTTTTATGATCTATTTGTTTTATAACCTCAGAGCCAAGAAACTCCTCGACAACATTACAGAGGAATGTTCCTTTTGTTCACTAAACATCGTACCTTAAACCAAGACATACATTACTCGTTTTGTACAAAGTCACAAACACAAATAGTCTTATTCCTTATGCTTATTATAAACAGAAGGCTCAATGACTCTCAAGAAGTTGATCCAACATTTATTAACTTACTACCTTTTATGTAATCAAAACCAATCCGTAGAAACATAATATGTCTCTCTATATCAGCCCAATTTATAAAACTCATTAATAAACATAATCATTATTTAAAGAGAAAAGATTGAGTCCATTTTGTGTCAATAAATAATATAATGAATTCACTAATGAAATAAGAATGTCTTTGTCCTAATTGTAATAATAGGGAGAAATTTTAAAGGGAGGGAAAAAGAAAAAAACTTGTGAAAAAAAGAATGTAAAAATCTTTTAGGATTTTATTATTGTTCTTGTGGAACAATACGACATGGTACATATGTTGAGCTATAACACACTAAGTACCTAACATGGTGTACGTATGAAGCGTCTTAAAACATAATACATAGAACATCTATAAACACGAATTTTAAATATAAAGATAATATTGTGTTAACGTAAACTTTATTTTACTTAATTGGATGTTATGTGTGGACACTCGCCTATGTGTATGTTGGTGTTTCGTCTGTAATATCCAGAGAAAAGCTGCTCAGTGGAAGAACAGCTATAGTCTTGTTTACGCTTATGTTGTGTATAGGTCGCTCGCAAGTATGCTGCATACATCTTGGCGTGTAGTGCTGATTAGCTCGTTTACGGTATTATTAGCTATGAAACTGTGTGTTGTAATTTACTCTTCTGATCTGTTGGTCTGGTGTCGCTTTCTGTGTTGTATTACTGCACTACTCCAGTCTCTCTGTAGAACGTGCGTCGTTGCGCTTTCGATTGGTATATACTGAACCATTGTTTACATTTTTTTTGTTTTATCAGAGCATGGGAAAGTCTGAATTTCAAAACTTTAAACCACCTATTAGTCTGTAGGTGTAGCATTAGGTATATTAACTCGGCCGACTTAGCTGGGCCTTATTGGAACCAATATGACATTATATTATGACTGAATTAGCATAGTACTGTATAACTTTAATTATCTCTCCTCCATCACAGACACCCTTTCTCTCTCTAGATTTATATCATATGTGACATTAAATTATTCACGATAATGCCTGCGACTTCCTGCTAGTTGCTAGTAAGGAAACAAGAATGATAGAGATTAAATATTTGTGATTTAGATCCACGATAGATAGTAATTAAAGTTATGTAAAAACATAAACCATATCTATTTAAAATAATTAAATATTCATGTATAATTATATATATTATAATATATTTATACCAAATTTATTTAATTAGTAGATAATTAATTACAACCGCATACCTTAGGAAAATTGTATTTTTATATCTTTAATTTCATTTACTTACTAATTTCACAATAAAATAATAAATAACTAAATATACGATAGCTAAATATATAATACATATAGCATAGTATCATACAGTATTCAAATATTTGATTGGCATTCACTTAATAACATTCAACAAATATTATACATAAGTGGAAAGCTCAGCTTTTAAAAACACAATTCAATTATATATATAGTATAATAAATAAAAGAAATAACACCATATACTTAAACATTATCTCAATTGCCAAACTGGGTTTTAAAAATAAGCCACAATGCTTACACCAAAAATAAATAATCTACTCAGATACAGAGGACAAAATCAAATAAAAGAATTTTTTTTTCTTATAATGGCTGAGCAAAAAAATAAAAAATGAAAAAAATGTTATTTCAGGGATAAATTAAGCACGCAAAAAAACAAAAACAGGGTAAAAAAACCATAAAATAAATAAAAAAAAGGCATGAAAATCTTTAACTAAATAAATTAATTATTATTCACCCATTGCATAAAATTGTTATTGAGTTATTGATAAATAAAAAAAATAATAAAAAAAATCAACCCACTAACTTATATTTTGATTTTTTTACTGAATTATTAATTATCATTTTAGTGTTTAATAAAAGTGGGCATGTTTATAAATTGATTTATAAAATATGAAAAATTATTAATATATTTGTGTTGATTGGTTGGTGGCTATATTCACTATAATTACCGCCCTTTAACGGTGTAAACGCTTGAACACTTAGGAGCACAAGCGTTGACATGCAAACTACACAAGCATTTGTTTTGATGAGCGTGGGAGGTGGTCTCAAGACAATAGGCCGTCAGTATTTGTTTGACAAAAATAATGGAAATCTATAATTGCTTATTAGTTTCTTTTCATTAAAACGGTAATATATTGAAGAATATAATAAAATATACCATGCTTACTTAACTTGACTAAAAAAAAACAACATACTTTATCACCCAATCTAGCTGCTGCTCTTCGTTCATTGTGCTAAGTCTTACATCCTAACAATATTCTCTATTTCCCCTC
The DNA here is from genome assembly GCA_015478945.1 of Trachelipus rathkii. NCBI lineage: Eukaryota > Metazoa > Arthropoda > Malacostraca > Isopoda > Trachelipodidae > Trachelipus > Trachelipus rathkii. The sequence goes on along the minus strand of JABUQX010096180.1, from coordinate 17,364 downwards.
TTCTTCTTCTTCTCCGCTCACCTGCATTGTATTAAAAATTATAGTTGGAGTGTTAAACACCATCCTAATAACGCAATTTCTATTTTTGTGGGATTTATATATATTTATATATATCAGTGAATTTGATACTAGTTTTTAAGATAGTCTGGGGCCGCTACAGTTTTAGTGAGAACCTATAGTTTTATAAGTTTGGGAAGTGATAAAAGAGAGATATGTTTAGTATATTTAAGTGATATAATATAAGTGGGAAAGCTTTTAAAAAAGGAAGTAAAAAAGTAAAAAATCAAATGATATTATGATTTTTGTGAGGGGTAAAAGCCAGACTAACGATCTTCGAGTTGTATCAAAAATTGGAAGGATAGCCAGAACTTTTACATATCTTTAAAAATAAAGTTTAAACACACGATTTGTATATTTGATTAATAAATTTATGGAGAGACAAGCAAAACGTCTTACGAAAATAATTAATAAGAATAATATAAAAAACTGTAGTATATAATATACAAATTACCTAATTGAAAAATAGACCAATACCCACCCGAAAAAAAATAATAAAGAAAGAACATAAATTTAAAACTTAATTCAAGAATATTTTCACCTCCTACCCTATTTATCCTTAGATAGCATTAGCAATTATAAAACCCAAATATAAAATAATAAAACAAAAACTAAACTCTCTCTTAATAAAAATAAATGTTTGGGGATGGCTCTTCCTCCAAAAACATTATTTTGCATTAATTATATCTAGAATAATTTTTTTTTTTTTACTATAAATTAATTTAGTATATGGTGCCAATTTTTTTAATGGAGAGGTTATTGGTAATTTTTTTATATTATTGGTATAGCAAAAAATAGTGTGGCTGAAGGAATAGTTAAAGGGAACAAGATTTTTGAAAATCGAAGTTGGATGAAAATAATTACTATATAAAAAGTGGTTAAATTTCATCTGTATTTAGTTTTTTTTAAGAAAAAACATCATCAGAAGTATGTTTATTTACATAATAAAATTTATTGTTTGGTAATTATATAAAACAAACAAAGTCAAGGTTATAGTAAAAAAAAAACCAGGAGAGAGAGGTTTCCCTTTTGCACTTTATTAGTTAGAGAAGAGAAAAACTAATAACCCCCTCTCCTAAAAAAAGGTTGTTAGGTAACAAAAAAACAAACCCTCTAATTGAAAGTTTACACGACTTTGGATAATAGACTCTTAATAAACTGAACCTTTTTTAACATGTGCTGGGGGTTTCTTAGCTTTGTCTCTGAGATGTTTGTTAAAGATGTTTTTTCCAAAAATATAAATTAATAAAGAGAAGAGAATTATTCGTTTAACAAATCATTGTTCTATTGCTAAGTTCCTTTCGAAAGCAAAAAACCTTAAAGGAAAACTTAGTGTTATTTATAGAGTAAATTAAGAAGTTTTGTTTCCCCCCGCAATCTAAAATTGGAGCCACGTCACTTTTTTCTCTCTTTCTTGCTAGTAAATATTTTCTCATTTATTTTGTATCTTCTCCTAGAGGTAAAATGGGGAATTTGGAAACCCAAAAAAAATTTTTTAAAGAAAAAGAAGAAAAGGAAAAAAAAAAGTCTTAAAAAACATCTCAAATCTTTAAATCTTAAAATTGAAATATAAAACATTGCGCTTATATTTTTAACGTTTAATCTAACACAAAGACAAGGAAATGCGATACTTTGTTTATTCAAACCCAGAATTAAATGCCCTTGAACATTTTTTTTGTCTTTCTTGCTTACCCAAGCTTTATAGGTTCCATTTGTGTTCGCCTGAGAAGCTTATCAAAGTTGTGTTAGCGCGCAGAAGCGATTATGTCCCTCTTAAACAAAATATATTTGAAAAAAATGATAGATATATGTGATTTTTATTTCTTGAGTAATAAATCTTTTAAGTCAGAAAAATATTTGTGTGGTTTTTGGGAACAAAAATCGATACTTCTTTCTTTTTGGGGGAAGAATTAAAAAAAAAATAAATAATGAACGCATGTTGTATTTATTATCGATTTTCTTTTTTCGGGATCCATACATTAATTACATTTAAAGAAATTGGAAAAATATTTGCTGTTATCATCTAGGATGTTTTCAATTTAGTTTTTTCTATTGGCCCTTTCTCTTTATTATTTTATTTTTCTCTAATTGCACATAGGGGGGCGTAATATGGCGGACCTTTGCCGTGAGGGGCTGGTGGGGAGCTGCGGGTGTTGGGAAGGGGTTCCACCCACCGCCCGGGCGGGCGGGGGGGGCCGGGGCCCGTCCGTAAAAATAAAACCTGCGTGGACCTTTCTTAAACTACTCTTCTTTTCTTTAGCCGCTCTCTGGGCAGGGTGCCCCGGCGCCAAGCTTCGGCCAAAGTCCCCACCGGCCCAGGGTGCCGGGGATCGCGGGGAAGTTAGACCATGAAAATTATTAACATCGTCTTGTTCTTCTGTGCGTGCGGGGTGGGTTCCTTATTTGTGATCTGGGTGGGGGGGGGGCGCTGGGCGGGTGGCGCGAGCGGCACCTCCCTCCGCCCGGTGCCCCATCATCCCAGCCCATAGAGTTCCTGGTGGTGGGCGGCGGGGAGTAAAAAACACCCCCCCCCGCGCGGGGCGGGGGGGCGATGGGCGATGGGGGAGGCCTTTGGTTCTTTTTTTTTGGCCTGGCCAGGAGGAGGGGGCGCCGGTCAGCCACAAAAACCCCCCCACATGGTGTCTTCTCGGCAGCGGTGGCCCTCCTTTTAGTTAGATGTGGGTGGGCAGAATGATAATTTATAAGACGCCTTCTTCTCACATCACGATCACTTTTTCCTGACAAACAAAAGGCGCGAAGTGGAAACAGAGGGAGAGCAAAGGGCGGAAAACACATAAATAAATTAAAAACCACTTTAAAGTAATAATCAAAACCATTATATAGAAACTGTATTTATTTTTCCCACATTCTGACTCTTTCTGTGGGCGTAAGGAAAATAAGACTAGGCAACAAAATAAGGCGGAAAGCTAAGAAAAACAAAAAAACCTAAAAAAAGAGTCAAAAAAAAAAATAATGACGTGTTGAGTAGGGTTACAGAGTGTGCATGTTCGATTTCTCAAAAAAAAATGCAATTTCCATTTAGGTGTCTTAATTGGACGTTTTTTAATGAAAATATGTAGAAATTTAATTTTTTATTTCAAAACTATTTTATATACTCTCAAAATAATATTTTTTTTTAATAAATTTTCTTTCATTATTTCTGACAAACAATAAAAAAGGTATTAAATGGAAAAGTATAATGGGCTAAATTTTATATTCAAATAATGTGGCCTTTTTTTTTCCCAAGGGGGGGCAATCTCTCACTAGTTTGCACTTTTTTAAATTGTGAAAAGCAATTTATTTACAAAAATAGTGGTATTTTGAGGTAGCAAAAATCCTTACCACAAGGGGTTGTGAATGGTGGCAATCACAAAATTAATAAAAATTCATGGTTCGACGCAATAAGTAGTTATGTGAGCAGAAAGAAATAAATGCGTGAAAAATTTCACGCTCTCTCTTTGGTAGTTTAAGTGAGAAAATCATAAAGTAGTGCGAAATGAGTTTTCCTGTAATTATAGCTGATTTGATATTTATTTTGAACTCCGATAGGTTAATATTCTCAAAGAGTCGTGATTTTAATATCGGGGTGGTTTTTAAAAGTTTAATGTTAAAAATAAAATGGGATGTCAAAGAGGGTATTTTTTTTTTTCTAGATTCTGTGGCTCACACGTTGGTTTTTAAAAGCGGGGTACATTAAGTGTAATAAAGTGTCCACCCAATAATTTTTAGGGTTGGTTTGATGGTAAAAAGTAGTCGTTGATAAAAAGTTGAATTATATTTTATGTGTAGTTGAAATTATTTTTACATAAATACAAAGTTAAATCATACAATAAACAAGTCGAGTTCAAAACATACAAATATGAAACTCGAAATTCATACCACCGCTGAAAATAAGAGAATGATTAAAAGGTATTATAATTATCTAGTGTTTTTAATTAACCTCCGACTCCTCTTTTAGAGCCTACACTAAAATAACTGCTCAGAATAAACTTTCAAAATAACCCGGGTAAATGTGTAATACCTAAATAATAAACCTCGGAATTTGTTGTTTATATGTACGTGAATTAGGTGTAAAGTTGGTTTACCTATATGTGGATTTTCTAATCTCAGAGATTGGATATAAAAGAAAGAGTAGAACGATTTTCGTACAATTTGTGAAAAGGAAAATTTATGCGTTATAAAGTTAAAATAGGATTTCATACATTAAGTATATAATATATTAAGTCTTTGTGTCTTAGGTAGGAATTTATGTTGTTAAATTAAATAAAAATAAGTTTGATTTATGTGTAAAAAATGATAGATATATATGTATTAAAAGTTTACCGGAGAAATAACAATTTAGAAAGAGGTATATGTCTACATGTAACCATTATCGTAATCGTATATACTTCAGGAAATTGGTTGTTTTGGTGCGTGCAAATTATAATTAAGCTCAGGAACATGTTTTATAATTATATATAGTAATAATAAAAGAAAGAAAATCATTATAATTAACATAAACTGTGGGTGAGAATTAAGTTATATCTCTGTTCTAAATGAAATAATCATTACACTTCACAACACCTCAGATTTATAATAATCATCTATTTACCCTTGAGACGGATAAGCCAACTATGCAGTAAAACCTATTTTCTAAATGCCAACCTATATATACTATTACTCTTTTCGATATGTTTGGATTGCCAACTCCTACATGAACTCATTATAACCCAATCAGGGAAAGACTTATAAGAGGGATGAGTGCATTTGTCTGACCAGAGAATAGAGGCGTAGGTTGCGTGGCAGTGAAGAGAAAAAAATACTAGTTTAGAAAATCTAATCATGTGAGAGGCGCGAAGAGTATTTCTAGTCGAAGTATAGTGTGATTAGCGAAGGTATAGAGGAGGGAGGAAGGCGACACTACTCTCTTTTTGCTGAAATGTAGTTAATTAAACTTTGACGCTTTAATGAGAAAACCCCAAATTAATTTGAAAAAGAGACTAGTCATTGCCCAATTACTCGAACTTTGGTTGTACTGAATTTGCTCCTCCAAGAAATTTTTTTTGAGTTTCGTCCCAACCAAGCCAAAAAAAATCCCGGGAATTTATTTACTCCTCCTTACACAATTATACCGATTTTAAATTAAAAGAAAAAAAGGCTCCTTTTCTAGGGGGGGTTTGGGAGACCCCCAGAGTGGCAAATCTTTTTCATAGATAACTTTAGTTTAGTTTTTTTCTCCCCTCAGAAGGCCGCTTTGCAGGAGAGAAGAAGTTTATAAAAGAAGTGTGGAGGGCTTGTGAGCGAAAAAGGGGCATTCTGGCAGAAACATAGGAATTCTGGAGTCTAGAGTCCATATCAAGAAACCTAATGGTGGGGTGGGCCCCCAGCCTTATTTCGTGGGGCCTGCACAACCAAACATCCCATCTCGTTCGATATCGACCCTTCTGGCGCGGAGTTGGTGACACCCACTTACCTGTGGACCCCATTCTACCCCTATAACCCTTCTCCCTACCAACATTCGTGCCATCCACCCAACACTATTTTTTTTATTAATTATTATTTAGGTGTGGGTTGCATAACTTCTCACATACTTTTAATAAAGATAATAATGCTACATTATTATTTTTATTCTAAATTTGGGCTACACTTTTCAATCATAATGGGAGTAGTGCACCCCTAAATATAAATACTACTAATACAAATACCCTCTAGTGAGATACCAACTTTTTTCAAATTTCTATAAAACTGTTTCAAAATAGAATTTAAGACTGAAAAGTATCACATCCTATAAATTATAATATAAAAGAGAAATAAAATAATACAATATTAATAATACTAAATTAAAATAAGTGATTATATAAAAACTTCCCATGTTATTACGGTTTGAACAAATATATGAGGGAGGTGAAGTGGTGATTGGGATATACTACTCTTCCAAATATGTGAGTATCCCGGAGAGATAGAAAAGATAACATAGTTCTTAAGGAATTTTCATCTATCACCTGAAAAATTTATATAAAGCAATTAGCTATTAAATATCCAATCAACTTGTATAGTGCTGCCTTTTTGTGCGGTATCAAATGAGGCAGTTTCAATCCCACAACCAACAAAAATATCATCATGAACAAACCAATTGCTGATTTATCCTTAAAAAGAACTTATTAATTGGGACTTGTTTCGAGTGACAATTACATTATTATATTAGAAAAAGTAGAAAGTATTTGAAGATAATAATAATAGAGTGTATTAAATGTAAAAAATATGTAAAGAAAAAGTAAAAACAGGACGTAAGAGTAAAAACAAGAAGAAATTTAAACAACACTTTCAGTGCAATCATAAAAGAAAAAATATATTTAAAAAAGATGTATTTGGAACCGATAGAGTACAAAATGTTTGGGGATATTCTTTATAGGAAAGATTTCTTAGTGTTTAGACCCTCCAGTGAGTTCGAAAGGAATAGATCCCAAAGAGATGAAAAGAGAATTTGGGTGGGATTGACACTTGGACCCCGAAAAAGATTTAGGGTGGGAGAGTTTATGTATTTCTCGTTGCGCCTCCCAACATATAGATTCTTCTATAATAATTTATAGAGGCTGCTGGACAACTCCTGGTGACCCATCTAAGAGAATAGAATTGTGACCAGAAAAATCATATTCTTATGCAGTGAGTGTGGTGGGCCAAGTACAATTTCATATGATTGGGAAAAACCCTGTGGGGGACGGAAAAAATGACAATTCCAAAAATTGCGTTGGGAGGGTACCTGGGCCAAGAGGTATGGACTCGAAATTTGTTTTAGTTGTTATACGTGTTGTATTTAAAGTTTGTTAAACTTTTTGTGTTATAGTGATTATACTCCCAATTTTAACACCTCGTATTCTGAGAATTATTGTGTTTTAAGTTGTGGGATTCACAGTACAAGAGTTCTTTTTTTTCATTCTCTCGGTATGTTGCAAATGGTTTAAGGTTAATATAATACGCTCCAGAGTTTCTTGGCTGCGGGTATATTATAGGTTTTGTGTCATAAGCATGGTTCTTTTTTGCTCTTGCGGTTGAAAAAAAAAAGCTTGGTAATTAAATTAATGTTTTTATATTGTTTTGTTTTGTCTGATATTTCACAGCATATATATTTTGACAACATTTCTCTTCTTTTACAAAAAAAAACACCAACATAGCGGGTGAATGTAACAAAAAAACTAAAAAAACCCATAAGGGGGTTGAAAATCGCAACACAAAAAAAAAACACAAAATAGTATAGGGGGGCATTGCGCCCCGGTGGTAAATATAGAGCTCTCACAAAAAAAGAGAGATAGAGGCGTCGCCCCACAAAAAGAGAATAACAATAATAATTATTCTAATTTTTTTATGATTTTTGTATATATTTAATAAAACAATTTCTTTTTTGGGAAAAATTACACCCCAGGGAAAAAAGAAAAAAAGACAACCCAAAAAATAGGGAGTTTTGGTTTCATTGATGGTTATATATATTAGTAATAGATTCTTTCTCTTTTTTAATAACTAGCACTGCTAAGTTAAATAAGTTTTCAGAGTCTGTATAAATTTTGGAATTTGGTCAGCTACACAGGGAATACCAACTTTATTGGGGTCTTTCGCCGGAAGTGTGTGGTCTGTTTTAATAAGTTATTGTTTTACTACCAAAAAAGTTTTTTTTTGAATGGTTGGTATATATAAATAGTGTTAAAAAATAAAGTATTGTGAGGTGGTTATTTTATTTGTTTCTGTGTATGTTGTTATTTTATTATGGGCGTTATTTTATATTTTGTAGTGAAATAGGATTTGTATGTGTATGTCTGAGTTGGAGTGGGGTTAGTTATATGTGTTTTTGCTTATGTTAGTTTTTAGTGTATGAGGTTTTTATGTATATAAGTATATTTGTACTTTGGTATGATTTAATGTGATAAGGATAGGGTGATTTAGGTGAGTTTGGTTTTTTGGGGGGATACTGGAGGCGGGTAAAAATGGAAAATTTATTAAAGTTTAAGAGAGGGAGGGAACTCTTAAAGAATAAAATTCCACAAAAATCCAAAAAGAGTAAAGAGGTATTCATGAAATGAATATTATTTACTCCAACCTTTACCTTTGGATTTTTATCTCCATGTTTAGCAGGGGATTTTTTAAACCTTATTTTTTTTACCCATAACAATAATGGGCCCCATAAGGTGCGGAGGTGGAGGCAACATAGGTGTTGACGCTTTGTGGAAAGTTGAAGGGGGGAGTGATACCAAAGATGGATAAAAAAATCATACTGTGATTTCCACTCCTCTTTTTCTCACAACACACCAAATATACGACCATCCTGTTTATTATATAATATAATAGATTTAAGTAGTTCTTAGGTCTATATAACCATATTATGTTGTGTTCCCAATAAAATTTAATGAGGAGTATTATTTCTTCTATTGATTTGTTTTTTTTATCTCTTTTTGATCAGTATTTTTACAATGTTGGTTTTATTTTATTTTTTTATTACCAAGTTTAGAATAAAATAAAGTGTAACTTTTTTTAACCCAATTATAGAGAGGGGGGGGGGGGACCCCGATATTTTTAACCCCCGAAAATAAATTTGTTTTCAAGGGGGGCCCAAAAAACAATTTGGTTTTAAAATTTGTTTAGTAACCAAAAATAACTAAAAAAAAACTACGCCAAGATGCTTAAAAAGGGGCCCGCCCTAATTACTAAATATAAGAGCTAGTGGAGAAGGGAGGGTAAGATCCAGGAATAATAGAATACTTTAGGGGGAGGGGGGGGGAGGCAATTTAATAGTGTAATTAAATAACGGGGTGGAGGACAGTGGGTTTGGGGTGATTGGTCCGGCATCCGTTCTAAGCAAAGGCGGCCCTCACCTGTTTTTCTTTTCGAAAAAGTAGTGGGTGTGTTCTGTTGGCTTCTCCCCAATAGAACACTTCAAAAATAGGAACCATGGTATTTATTTACTATTTTCAATCGCATCGAGAAAGAGGTTGATGTGAGTTCCTAAAAAAAATAAAAAAAATAAAATATATGGATGGTTATTTCACAAAAGAAAGGAAAATAAATTGATATCTTCATTTTATAAAGTAATATCATGATTTTCAAAAGGGGGTTTCCAAAAAAAAAATAAAAAAAAGGTGGTTTTTTTTTTTTTACCTCGTTTCCAAATAAAAAAGAAAAAAAAGGGGGTGAGGGTTATCTATACCCCTCAAATTAGTCGAGTCATATAGGTTTAAATAAATATAAAAAATAATAAAAATATTGAGGGTTATTCATGTACTAACAAATCTGGAGGTTTTGTTTGTTTTTTTCTCCTATAGTACTAGCAACCAGAAGTAACTCGGTTTTTCAAAAGACGCCCGGTTTTTTTTTTTTTATTTTTCATAAGGATCATTTATGACAATAAAAAAATGGAGGATATTAATAGTAATATATTTTTTGTAGTTATATATTTTCCCATAAATGGGTGGTTCAAGGGGGTTTATGTGGGTAATATATGAGGGTATAATTAGGGTAAAAAAAAATCCCAAATTTTGGCCATAAAAAAAATAATATATATAAATAATAATAATAAATAATATTTTTAAGAAATATGCAAATAATAATATTGTTTAATTAATTCATAATTCATTATTATTTTTATTATACTCTTATTATTCGGGGTTTTTTTTCCTCAATAACATAATAAGTACTGAGGGACTAAAGGGGGTGATAGTTATTTACTCGGTAATTTTTTATTTTAAGATTTTTTTTACATTTAATATATTTATATTTTATATAATTATTTAAATAATATAAACTAATTAAATTATTATTAACAATTTAATATAATAATAATTATTTAAAATAAAATATTCTATTATATAAATTTAATATATAAATTTTTAAAATATTAAGATACTTGAATATATTTTTAATTAATTTAGAATTAGGAAAATTAAATATCAGTAAAGTTAATAATTTGTATATTTAAATTATAGTTTAAATATTATATTTATAATTTATATGTATAATAAAATTATAAAAATTTTAAATAATTTATACTAAATTAAAAAATAACTTATAATGTATAATATTAATAATAATTTATCTATAATAATTTAATTATTATATTGAATATAGAGACATGACTTAATGGATATTGATACAATATCTTAATTATAATATTAAATATATAAATTAAGATATTTTTCTATTAAATTTAAATAATTATTTTAAATTAAAAGAAATAAAATTAATTATTATTTAAAAATTATATTGAATATTATTTATTAAATTTAATATATATAAAATATAGTATGCATATTAGATAATATTATTAATAATATTATCAAAAATTTATTAAATATTCTATATTCTCCATAGTAGCTATGAACAATTTATATTAGTAATGAATTAACAAAATTATAAATACATATATCATGAAACAGAAGAAATAATTTATATAGATAAATATATAAATATAATAATTATTTATTTATTATATATCATAATATATAGTATTTATTTAATTTTTATTATGATTTAAGATTTATCTAAATATATTTAAATATTTATTAGATTAATATTCATAATTAAACATTTAATGTACAAATTTAAATAAATAAATATTATGCAAGCAAATTTTTAATGAGCACTAAGCATTCTTTTAAACTCTTAATAAAATTTATAATATTTTAATATTTCTGTAACTTAACTATTGATTAATTAAAATATAAAATTTATAAATAATTTTAATATATTATATTTAAATTTTATTATAATATTTATGATTATATAATATTTAATTATATATATATTTATATATAATATTAATTTATTTTACAATACTTGTATTTACGATATATTTAATAAAATATATTAATTATTTATTTTTATATTAATTTATATTATAAGTTATATTATTAGTATTTATTAATTAATATAATTATAGTATATATTTATAAAATATATTTTAAATTAAATATTAAAAATAATTTAATGTTAATAATTACATTCAATATGTATTAATTAAATATACAATATTTTAATATAAAATATTTATTAGTTATCATTATATACTATGTTAAAAAATTAATAATTATTCAATTTTCAGACTAAAATAACAGTCTCAGAACTTAAAAATTCTTTTTCTTCTCCTTTAAAGTAATTATAGTAATAGAAGAATATAATTGTAATTAATTATAAGTATTTGATATCTTTATTTAATTGTTAATTAATTAATTTTAAATTTAATAATTATTTTATAAAATATTATAAATATATTTAAATATATATAATTATTAATTTAATATTTTAATAAATTATTTAATTACATTTTCTACGTAAAAAAAATAAAATAAAATAAAATAAATAAATACTAGTTTAAATGCTTATTCCAATACAAATATTATATATTCAATAATGGTTTATATATATATATTTTGATATATATTTAAAATTATATTTATAATTTTATTATATTACATAATTTATTAATATATTATAAGTATTAACTATTTCTGAATATATAAAATATTAATAAATTTATAAATTTATATATAATATATAAATGTTTATATTTATATATAATTACTTATAGATATAATATAACTATTTTTTTTAAATTTAAATTATTATAATATCACTTTATATATTAAAATCTTTTTTTTATAATATAAAATATTTTTAATATTAATTTATAAATAATTTTAATTATATAAATTATAATTATTATATTAAGATAAAATTTTTTTATTATTTTTAATTATTTTTAATTAATTTTAATATATTTAATTTCTAATTATAAATTTAAAAAATAAATAAAAATAATTAATTTACTATATTATATTTAAAAATATATATTTATTTTATAAATATTAATAATAAATGATAATATATTTTTTAATTAATACTTTATTTAGAAAATTAAAAAGAATTATTCTATGTTAATTATTAAATTTAATTCACTTTAAATTAATAATTAATTAATAATATTATATATAATTGAAAATTTATTTATATAATATTTTTTTAAATTATATTAAATTATAAGAATATTTTGTAAGTATTTTATAATAAATATATATTTATTATAATAATATAATTATATAATTAATTATAAAATATATTATTATATATATAATTATATAATAATATATAATAATTAATATAAATTTATATATACGCGTTAATAAATTTAAAATCTTTTATTTTATAATTTAATATATATATAATAATAATAAAATGTATTTATTAAATATATATATATTTATTTAATTAATTAAAATATATATATGTTTCATTCAATTACAATTTCACCTATTATTCTCTTCTCTCAAAGTAATCTGTTTATTGTTAGTACAAAGGTAGAAAATTACAAATTGGAAGAAAAGCGAATCGATGGAGTAAGAGAGTATAGCTCCATTATTGCGCGCCTTTCAGGGCAATATATGTTCATTTGGAAACAAAAAGATTACGAAAAGAAAAAGATCCCAGCCATACACAACATAACGCCGCCGCACCTTCCTCTATTTGTATCTTATTCACTCTCCTTAAACCACGTTAGAGGGACTAGTCTTCACTAGATCATAGAAAATCAAGTACTCTTTTTCAAATGAAGGTCGCCCACAACCATCCACCAATCACAAAACCCCCAAAAAAGATGATCCCTCTCTCCTCAAAAAAACCCCGTTTTCTTTGTATGTTCATAAAATAATATCAACACTCTAGTTTATCCTAATCTTATGGGCTATGGGTGAGGGGGAGAGGAATTTGGAAAAATTTTGGCTTATGTATACACTTTTTTGTTCAGTTAGGGTGTGAAAAATTAAAAAAAACAAATTTTTAGAGGTCCGGGGAGGTTCGCGGGGGGGGCAACCCCAATATCATTCCGCGACAAAATACCCATATATCTTGACTAATTTTCCTCACTCTCTGTGTGGTAGAAAGGTGGGCTGCATAAAGCGGCGTGATATCGGCCGAAAGATAAGAACACGCGGGGGGCCATTTTAAAAAATTCCTAATCGGTGTGTGGAAGGTAAGGGGGGTAATAAAATGAACACAACCATCCCCACAACACAACACTAAACAGTCATCTCTATAATATCTGTGATCCCTTCATTTTTCTCTCAAAACTGCTGAAAGAATTAATTACAGAATATATATAACACAAGAAAAAGTGATATGGGGAGAGCGGTGAACTCCGACCACACATCGCGGCGCCATCATTTTCCCCCGGCCAGTCTGCGAGTGTGTGCGGGAAATACAAAAGACGCATAAAACGGACATTTGGGGGCGCGGGTGAAACCAATTACAATTATTTTTACATAAGAGCGCGCGGTGTCGCTCCTTTTTTTATCTAGTTTATATTTTTCTAAACCATTATTATGCTGTCTTGATCCTTCCGACGCAGGAGCTTCGCGTGTGTGTCTTCGGCGCTGTGGGAATATTCTTTTCCCCAAGTTATTGCTTAATATAACAATTCCACAATTAGGAAGCCGTTTTTTCCCCATTGGCTCGGAATTACCATCCCTTTTCTCCTCTCAAATATACTTGGTGTGCAGGTTAATCTATTACGTATATGGCTAATTACTATTTTTAGTGGTTCTCTCAATTTTCTTTATGGCCCTCAACTATTTTTTAAGTGTATTTCATTTCTTTGGCAACTAAAAAGCAAATCACAATATAAAATCCTTTTGGGATCGTTCTTCTTTTGATTTTAGTCTACGAATCTTCTATTTACCGTATCTGGCTTTTTTTTTAACCTGTTGGAGGACCATTTCACGCGCGGGAAGTGTGCGATTTAATCCTTCTATCAAATAAAAATCATAAACCATACCAAAAATAACACCCCATTGTTGGCTTGTTATAAATTTCCAGCTTCCCCCCCTACATACTTAAAGACAAACCCGGGCGGCCCCGCTCAAAAACAAGTAACTCTCGTTTTTGTCAACTAAGGCGCCTTTATAGGCGGGGCAAGGCGTGGGAAATATGCAAAGAACTAATTTTCACAGAGGGTAGTTTTTTTATTTTTTATGTGCCCTCTCCACACCAACTGCGGGCCCAGCCTCGTCACACCCCCCAAACAGCCTCATCTATTTCACTAACTTCTTCACTCCTCCCTACCTTCGGACAGCTGTGCTTCGATTCGGCTCTCTCCATATCATTTCATCCCTCATCACTCTCCCTCTCTCCTCCTCACCCCTTTCGACCCATCTAACTCCTCTACCCTCTCTTCTGCTACACCTAATCTCTCACAATCTTCCCTTTCTCACAATACCATACTCATCACTCTACCTTTCTTCTCTCCAATCGCCACTTACATGGGGCGGGGACCCACACTCATATCTTCATACTTTGAAATATTTACACATACCTCAGTAACTTAATATTACAATTTAAAGCTTCAGCTTGAACAGCTAAAAGAGTACTTCCAGCTAAAGATAACATTCTCGAAGAGACCGATATTTAATTATCTATTATATACATGAAATTTTATATAATACTTTAATTTTTAATATATATACTTTTTCAATGGAGCTTCATTTTTCAAAATACAAATAAACAACTACTTAAAAATAAATTACTCTCTCAATAATTAATTATATCATTTCACATTACAATATTTATACTTACATTTTTCTAATTTATACTATATAACTCTAATATCTTAACTACCACTCTAAACTTACTATAGAGAATATAAATTATTAATTTTAATTAATAATGTAATAAATATATCTTTATGTGAATATTCATTAGTGATTTTATAATTCTTAATCCAAATCTTTATATTAACAACACTTTCTCTCCTTCTCTGAATCCAAACCAGCTCTCCCTGCTCTACCTATCATTTGACTGATACCCCAAAACAACTCCTGTTATAACATACCATCCTTTTTTATTTGTATACATATATAATTATATTATATAATTTATTATACTTATTTAGTGAGAGGGGGGGAGTATGAGGGAATAAGTAGTATAGGTGGATGTAACTTATTAAGAAGAATAATACTTTTTGTTACTCTCTCATATATATATATATTATATTAATATTATTATATCGTCCCTATAATAAGAGTGAGTCACCTTACCCTCCGGGGGGCTCATATATCCTGGAATAAAAATACTCCTTTCTCTCCTAATATAGTCGGGCCTATATTTGAGGCCATTATGATAAGAAAGATTCTCGAGCTTTGATGTATTGGTAGATAACTGTATAATATTTGTTAACTAATCACCACCCAAAATATTCATTAGATATTTAATTAATATAAGAACCCTGTTGATAATTTTAGAAAGAAAAAGCAGAAAAAAAAAGAATTAATGGTTTTAAAAAAAAAAAACCGTTTTATTTATTTGCAAAAAAGATTCTCTGACGGACACAAATATAATATTATTTTACTATTATCCCCGATTTTTTTTCTTGGGAATGAACCCAATATTCTTTGTCTTACGTATACCGCGCGTGGAGCATCAAATAAATACATAAATAACCTACTACTATATATAAACTATTATTCGATGGTTAATAATGTACTTATATATATTATTCTAAGATTATATATAATATATTTGTAATATATTAAGAGTATTATCTTTATTAAATAATATAAGAATAATATAATAATATAATATAACTATAAAAATATTTAGATTGAGAAATTTGATTATTTATTGTTTATATTTTATTTAATTTTAATTACTATATTCAGTCCTTATATTGCCCTATGTGATACTTTTAAGAAAGCTCATAAGAAAATATATCAATACTTATTGTTCATAAATTGAGAGTTTTGTTCTCCTCCCGTAACTGATAATAACCGAAGAACTGATTATGCAAGTAATTATATCACTCGAGCCTGTCTCATTACATTCTTAATTAGAAAGAGAGTACAGACAGACGGTCAGCACCTAGAATTCGTACGTCTTGTGTACACGTACTCCTTTCGGGCTAAGTTCCGTCTAGGCCTAGCCCTAAAATAGATAACCGCTTATTTGATCACCGCTTTAACACCCTCAGCCTCATATACAGATGTTTGAGAACGGTTCACCTAACGGAGTCTTTTCAATTGTATTCGTTCAAGTTCCCGTACTATATACCCACTAACTCTCTATACCCTAAATATCTTCCAACTCCAATTTCTCTTAAATACAACTTTTATTTATACTTTCGTTTTATATACAGTACATCTATACAAAATTTCCTCACTACAAATTATTATAATAAATTTTTTTTTGTGAGAATAATTTATAATAATTATTATATTTATATATATATAAACCATTATTTTTTTACTATTAATATTATTAATTACATCTTTTTGTTTGTATTATAACCTAATTAAATAAATATTATAAACCCCAATAATTAAAAATACCTTATATTATACTATAATAATATATAATTTAAATAGTGTAATATGAGTTAATATTTGAGGTGTAGGGAGTTATAAAAAGGTATCAAACCAATGTAATAGGATAGTGGTAAAATGTAGGTTATATAGTAAGGGGATAAATATCTATATAAGGAATAGTGGGGTAAGAATAGGATAAATAAGAATAAATATAAAAATAAAAAATACTAGGGACTTTAATATATAATATATTTTATTTTCAATTTTTATATTTTCTATTATTATAATATATTTTAATTTTTGGTTAATTAATATTATTAATAATAAATTTATAAAATATAAATTACCATATATTTAGTTATTAAAGATTGAAATGTTTTTCATTATTTTTGTATTTTTTTTAAATACTTAGATTAATTTTGGGGATATTTTTATCCATTTTTTTGTTTATATTAACTTATTAAGTGAGACATTGAAATACGAATAATGTTGCCTATCGTTGGTATAAGGGTTTTGTCCAAATAATACTATTTATTATTCTTCACCCGCGCAGTACCGACTTTCTAACATGACCCGGTTTTTTCAGATTCCGTTGTTAGTGTCTGTGAAAAATTAATATTTATATAGTGTCATTTTATATTTATTATATTTGTTTCACCTCATTATAGAGAAATTTTGCTCACGTCTATAAGTCCTTAGATATCAGCTAATAAAAAAAAGATAAGATTAAAGGAGAAAACTTAAAAGACTTGATTTGAGATTCAGTGTATCTATTTCTATATGTCTTTACATATTATTTATTTTATTTACTGTTTTCTTTTTAAATATTGATTATTTTCACAAAATTCTCAATATTTTATAACTAATTAATAATAATAATAATGATCAATAATAATAATTAATAATAATAATAATAATAATAAATAATAATACATTAATACATAATAATAATAAAAATAATAAATTAATAATTAAATTATAATAATAATGATAATAAAAA
>JABUQX010096179.1:25000-27500 GCA_015478945.1 Trachelipus rathkii | reverse complement strand
GTTGGCCATGCTTATTATTTAGCAATTCATGTGGGAATGATGTGTGGGGTAAAGTGGGTTATTTTGATTTAAAAAACTTAGGTAAAGCATGTAAGAAACACGAGTCCTCAAAGAATCATTTGGAATGTACTTTAAAATTAAGTTTATTTGGTAAATATAACATAGATCAGGCTTTGAGTCATTCTCATATATTAAACATAAAGAAACATAATGAAGAAGTCGCCGAAAATCGGCAAATAGTAAAGAGACTAATTGATTCTGTTATTTTTCTTGCTAAGCAATAATAATAACTTCTTTTACTACTTCAGATTATGTTAGTTTTCTTGCTAAGCAAGAGCTACCTTTCAGAGGGCATGATGAAAGTTCGTCTTCTTTGAATAAAGGCAACTACATTGAGCTTCTTTTATTACTACAGAAATACGATAGTCGATTTAAGGAATTTGTTCTTCGCTCAAAATCTTTCCAAGGAACTTCACCGTGGATTCAAAACGATCTAATTTCATGCGTGAGTAAAGAAGCCTTTTCTTTTATTCAAGTGGATAAAACGATGAATATATCAGGAACAGAGCACCTTTCTATATGTCTTCGGGTAGCAGTTGAGTTTAGCTCAATCTGACGAAATATCAATATTTTTTCCGATAATCGTTTTTTTTTTAAATCATCTTTCGATCCCATTAAGATAGCTAAAAAACCACGTCAAATCTCTGCTCAATATATAAATATAAATCCATTATACGATTTTATTTATGTTTAAATTCGGTTTCAGACCCATTAAGTTTTGTTTGATAATTTTTGTAAGTATAACAGAAAAATGTCGTGTACTTAACAAAAATTATCATAAACTTACTCATTATTCAAACAGTAAGAAAAATAATATATGAAAACATCGAATAACGTTGCCTATAATATATCGTAATTGTGGCAAATTTTATTAGCGACATGTGGCAACATGCCCATATCAAAACATCGATTACTTCTAAAAAAATACCCAAATTTCTAAGTTGAGTTTAGGACTCGGACTATTACAATTAGTTAATTTAATTGCGTAGTCCAAAATTGCCAATACACATGAAAATTCCTTTGTATTTTTTCCGAATCTTAAAATAGAGGGCAAAATTTATAACAAATTTGACAGTTTTAAAAATGCCACATCAAAATTAGTTGGTCAGACCTACGATGGAGCCTCAGTTATGGCAGGCGATATTTCGGGAGTTAAAACCAGAATAAAAGCAAAGTATCCATTGGCCTTTTTCACTCATTGTTATGCTCACAGACTGCATTTGATTTTATTAAATGGAACAAAACTACCTGAAGTAAAGCGCTTTTTTGCTAATCTAAATTGTTTTCATTCCTTTTTTAGCAAGTCTCCCAAACGAATGGCGTTACTGCAAGAAACCTATCAGAAATCAAAATCAAAAGGGAATTTTAAAAAGCCAATTGCACCTTCAGACACTCGTTGGAATTTTAAAGAACGTGCTGTTAGTGTCATTAAAGAATCTTATGAAATGCTCATTGAAGTTTTCGATGCCATTCTCAAAGAATAGCATAATGATTATGATGCAATTGCATTGGCAAAGGGTTTAAAATATACTCTTTTAGAATTTTCTTTCATTTTCTTACTCTGCATATATAATCGTGTTTTTGATATATGTGGATTTTTATTTAGCATTCTTCAAACAAAAACTGTAAATATATCTACAGCCAATAAAAGCGTAAAGGAAGTGACCCTTAAATTATCACACATAAGATCAGAAGCTTTCGATAATGTTTACGAGAAGCCAGTTTAAAATGTGTGCCTTCCAAACAACAAGAGGGGTCTAACGACTGAAATGAATGGAAAGCTTTATTTTATAATATTTTAGATATGTAATAATTGTTCAGTTGGAAAAGAGATTTTTTGATACTGCCAAATTAAATTTCTTTGCTCTTATTGATAAAGAAAAATTTGCTATTTATGGCAAGATCAATTTCAATTGATATTTTGAATACATTACTGGAACGTTATTCAATATTCGAAAGTGAGAACTTGATATATGGGATGCATTCTATCAAGTGTTCCGGTTGGCACCTTTGATGGCAACTCTATCCGTAACAATCAGTATTGCAGAAATATCCATCTTATGTTTTAAAAGGATAAAATTATATTTCAGAAATAGATTGAGTTAAAGAAATTAAATATCTGCTTAGAATGTCAGTGTAAATAAACTGTTGTCTCTCTGTGAAAACGAAGTAAATATGATAATTCTACTAATTATTTTATTCAAAAGGACAGAAAATCAAATCTTTCATATAGATAAGTATATAAAGTGCTTATTACAATCATTAAAATTATGGTTTCTTTATATATAATAATATAATATATTATATATAGTATATATATATAATATATATAATAGATATATATATATATATATAATATATATATAATAAATATTATATAAAAAATATTATTATATATTAATATATATATATATATTATATATTATATTATATATATATA
>JABUQX010096179.1:10000-12500 GCA_015478945.1 Trachelipus rathkii | reverse complement strand
ATCAAGAGGCCAAGCTTTTCATTATCCTACAAAGAGGGTTTCTCTTCTCCTACTTACCAAGAGGCAGCACTTTGGCTAACAAAGAGGCCGATCTTTACCTCCGGTCTTGAAAGAGTCCGAGCTCTTCTGCCTACAAAGAAGTCAAATTTTCCTCTGTCTACCAAGAGGCAGATTACCTCCACCGGCCACAACAGAAGTGGCCTCTTCCAAGGAATGCAGAAATGGTGACCACAACTTGTGAAGTGGAGGAAAAAAAGAAATAACTCTCCCAACTCTCACTCCACATATATATATATATATATATATATATATATATATATATATATATATATATATATATATATATATATATATATATATATATATATATATATATATATATATATATATATATATATAGTATATATATACTCTATATATATATATACAACTCGCCAGGAAAGTTTAAAATAAAAAAATTCTTTTTGCTTCGTGTTAGCCTAAAGAAATCATTCATTTATTTCTAAGAAAATTAAAAAAAAAATGTTTAAAAAGTTAGATTGATTTGCTTAGAGAAAAAAATAAAGCAAGCTGAAATAAAAAAAAATATATAATAAAAAATTAAATAAAAAGTGAAATTTAAAGTCCATATATCATTTTTCTCGTTTATATATATATATATATATAAATATATATATATATATATATATATATATATATATATATATATATATATATATATATACTCATGTCTCTCATAAATTTATATAAATATATATATATATATTCTTTTTTATATATATATATATATATATATATATATATATATATATATATATATATATATGAGAGCTCCTACTAGCTCGGAGGTAGAGCACTCACCTAGCAAGCGAGAGAGCCCACGTTCGAGACTAGGTGGAGCGAGAGAATGTGAGCTATTCTCCATTAACTCTAGCTTCGTCCGACTCAGACATTAATGAGTAGTGCAATGGTGGCGTGCTTTTTCCTACTAATGGAAATCTCTTCGATATCCGCGATAGGCCTGGCCAGCCATCGGATTGATCGTTAGGCCGTGTTAACAATTACCTTTCCTTTATCGATATGAGTCAACTGACAGGACGCAAGTCTTACTGGTGGCTTTGAAGGTTATATATATATATATATATATATATATATATATATATATATATATATATATATATATATATATATATATATATATATATATATATATATATATATATATATATATATATATATATATATATATATATATATTATTTGCTCTATAATCTTTTGTCTTTTCCATTTTAACTAAAAACGTTATTAACTCAGTCAGAGTACATTTATTGTGAAAATATCCATTCCTTATTTGTTTCAACTTGTTTTTAAGGTAAAAGGTAAAAGTTAAAGGTAAAAGTGAATGATAAAAGTAAAAGGTAAATGTAAAATGTAGAATTCTATTATATATATATATATATATATATATATATATATATATATATATATATATATATATATATATATATATATATATATATATATAACTACATATATATATATATATATATATATATATATATATATATATACTCAATATATATATATACATATATATAGCAGCAACCAGCAATATATGTAACAATATATATATATCAACTGCTATTCCCAACTCTTCTTTAACTATATAACAACATAATATATATATATATATATATATATATATATATATATATATATATATATATATATATATATATATATATATATATATATATTAAAGAAAGAACATATAATGAGAAGGTAAAGAATTAACTGCCTTCTCTGGGATTGAACCACCGCATGTTACTACTCCATCTAAGAATAACAAATGAAAGACGGGGGGGGATTTAGACTGCAGAGAGAAATACAAACAGATACAGAGAGAGAGAGAGAGAGCAAGAGTGAAAGTAATATAGAAAAAATTTAATATCAGAGAGAGAGAGAGAGAGAGAGAGAGAGAGAGAGAGAGAGAGAGAGAGAGAGAGAGAGAGAGAGAGAGAGAGAGAGAGAGAGAGAGAGAGAGAGAGAGAGAGAGAGAGAGACATAAGACGTAATTGAATTTATAGAACGTAAATGTAGTGTTTTTTTTATTACAACATACGCTACAAAGGTATAGTATTGCATTGCTTTGGATATATCTCTGGCAACAACATATGTAGAATGCAAATGTATTCGAAATAAAATTCTATTAAATATCACTTCAGAAATCAGTTCATGCTGAGAAATTCCTCTGTGTATGTATGTATGTATGTATGTATGTATGTATGTATGTATGTATGTATGTATGTATGTATGTATGTATGTATGTATGTATGTATGTATGTATGTATGTATGTATGTATGTATGTATTTGGATTTCCTCCTTCGCTTTCCTTACAATTGTCTAGTTTTCTTTCAGATCGTTCCATTTCAGCCAGAGTTGGACAAAACAAACTCCTAACCAAAAAACAAATATATTTTGGTGTTCTTTTTTGGGTTT
>JABUQX010096179.1:0-5000 GCA_015478945.1 Trachelipus rathkii | reverse complement strand
ATTCGCTATACTAGATACAAGACTTCTTAATTAGGCCTCGCCTACTTTTGCATAATAAATATATATATATATATATATATATATATATATATATATATATATATATATATATATATATAAATATATATTTTTTTAAAAAATATATATATATATATATATATAAATATATAAACATGTATATACATAAATATATATATATAGGCCAATTCCTAGAAGAAACAATCCATATCTCAAAAACTACAATAGCTACAGGAAAAGGAATACATTGATGGAGTCCTGGTAAAATTTTAGTAGGGAAAATGTAAAAAAAATATCTAAAAAACTACAATAGCTACAGCGGAAAGGAATACATTTTTGGAATCCTTGTAAAATTTTAGTTAGGAAAATGTAAAAAAAAATAATAATAAATAAATAAAATAAATATTGGCTATTTTTTTTTAGGAGCAGGGGACATAATATATATATATATATATATATATATATATATATATTTATTTAATAAAACATAACATATATATATATATATATATATATATATATTCTTCTATATATATATATATATATATATATATATATATATATATATATATATATATATATATATATACTATATATATATATATATATATATACAAATATTGGGCACGATCCGTTACTCCGTTACTCCGTTACTAACGGAACTAGTTTTTTCAGTAACGGAGTAACGGACTCGTTACTTTTTCTTTCATGTAACGCTCCGAATAAGTTCCGTTATTTTTTTCTCCGTTACTTTTTAGTCCGTTACATTTTGTTCGACTTTCTTTGAATGCTGATAGCCAATTGACCACCATCAAACTAAAAAATTTTTATAATATATATATATATATATATATATATATATATATATATATATATATATATATATATATATATATATATATATATATATATATATATATATATATATATATATATATATATAAGGAATAAGGGGAATTTGCATAGAATAATGAATAGGGATGGTGCTTTCGTAACTGATGAGATGAATGTAACTAGAGTGTGGTGGGAACACTTCGAAAATCTGCATAACATTGGCAGTAATGAAGAGGTGATAGTGAATGTGTGTGGGTTTGATGGTGCAAGGAATAGGTATTTTGGGCATGAGGTCATTAGTAAAGAGGAGGTAATGTGTAGAGCGAGAAAGTTGAAGAATTGTAAATCGGCAGGTATAGATGAAATTATCGGTGAAATGATCAAGAACGGAGGCGAGATGGTGATTGATTGGATTTGGAAGTTGTGTAATAAAATGTTTATGGAGAGCATAGTTCCGAGGGATTGGAGGAGAGCAGTAATAGTACCCTTATATAAGGGTAAATGAGATAAGGGTAACTGTAGGAATTATAGGGAAATTAGTTTATTAAGTGTAGTAGGGAAGATATATACTTATATTTTGGTCGAAAGAATGCGTCGAGTGACTGAAGGACTGATTGTGAAGAACAAGGTGGCTTTA
This sequence comes from Trachelipus rathkii, assembly GCA_015478945.1. NCBI lineage: Eukaryota > Metazoa > Arthropoda > Malacostraca > Isopoda > Trachelipodidae > Trachelipus > Trachelipus rathkii. The sequence continues at coordinate 3,511 of JABUQX010096179.1, read as the reverse complement.
GAGTTGGTAGAGGATGTGGATCAAATCTTTACATTGATAAAAATGATTGAGAAAATAAGGGAGTAGCAGAATAAATTGTATTTAGGTTTTTGTATTTGTAAAAAGGCGTATGAAATGGTTAATACGGAAGCTCTATGGCAGGTGTTATTGGTATATGGTGTTGGTGGTGAGCTTCTGAATGGAATCAAAAATATATATGACGATAGTAAAGCGTGTGTAAGAATATATGGAGTTGAAAGTGATTGTTTTAATATTATAGCGGAGTGAGGCAGGGATGTGCTATGTCTTCTTGGTTATTCAATTTGTATATGGATGTGGTTTTGAAACAATTAGAGGTGGGATGGCAGGGGATGGTGTTAGAATCATTGTTGTGGAGTCGTTTCAAAATTTTCCAATTTCGACTCCAACTCCGACTCCACCCTCTTTAAAATTACCGACTCCCACTCCACTCTCTTCAAAATTACCGACTCCCCGACTCCGACTCCAACTCCACAATCTCGGTTAGAATGATAGAGTATGGAAGAGAGTGGAGGATGCCCTACCTATTATATGCGGGTGATTTGGTTTTGTGTGGCGAATCTGAGAGAGTTTGAGAGGATTGGTAGAGAGATTTGGCAGGGTTTGTAAAAGAAGATGTTTGAAGGTAAGCGTAGATAAGAGCAAGGTTATGGTTGTAAGGGAGGAAAGTCCTCAGTGTGAAGTTATGTTAGCTGGTGAGCAGCTGGAACAAGTATCTGGGTTTAATATTTAGTATATATGTTGGATAAAAAGGGAACGGATGATGCAGTGTAGTAGGAAAGTTTTGAATGGCAGGATCGAAGGTGGCTAGTGCAGTTAAATCGTTGGTGGATGCAAAGGGACTAAGTCCTGAGTGCGCTAGGATCTTACATGAGGGTATGTTTTTTAATAATAATGATAATGTTGAAAATTTAATATACACAAACCAATAAATTGCTTAAGATACCGTAATTAATGTCATATTGAAAGCTAAAAGTAACGGAGTAACGGAGTAATGGCACTTCGTTACTTTTCCTTTCAAAGAAACGGAATAACGATAACGCAACTACTTTTTCCGAGTAACGGAGTAACGATAACGGAACTACTTTTTTGAGTAACGATGCCCACCTCTGTATATATATAAAATTTGTAAAGATATTACACGGCAATGTAGGAGGCTCGAGCCGACGGGGAACACAGGGGGGGACGTTTTCCATACCCCGTAGAGGAGAAGCGGAACCCGCGACAAGCAAATACCAAATAGCGGGGGTTTCGGAGACCCTCCCCGGAGGGGGGGAAATAGTCCTACCCCGTAGTTCCCCGGAAGGCCGAGAGACCCCGACTCCTGCCATCGGTGCGGTATACCCTTGGGGGTATTCTTTAGTTAAAAAAAAATTAACTATACTAGAAAGTCTATTTATTTTAACGAATACCGAATAAAAGGTTTTAAATAGGCTTTCTCCTCATATTACTATAATTATTAACAATAATTTTTTTTACATTTTCCTAACTATAATTTTACCAGGATTCCAAAAATGTATTTCTTTTCCCTGTAGCTATTGTAGTTTTTTAGATATGACTTTTTTTTCCTTAACTAAAATTTTACCAGCATTCCAACAATGTATTCCTTTGCCCGGTAGCTGTTGTAGTTTTTTAGATATGGATTGTGGCTCTTCTAGAGGCTGACTATATATATATATATATATATATATATATATATATATATATATATAGATTGTGGCTCTTCTAGAGGCTATATATATATATATATATATATATATATATATACAACACAAGTGCATCAGAGTGTTTAAGGAGCCCTTTGTACGAATGATGCAAGCATTAGAAACCATTTCCATTGAAGGAGATACCGCCACAGGAAAAAGCGCTTTTCAGTTGCATTCAGCGGCATGTAAGTCGTCATTTATCATGGCTATGATATTGATCGCGAAGTACTCTGCGATGTTAGAGCCAGTTGTAAATGCTCTCCAATTCAAAACCTTGAATATCGTCAAAACCTCGCAGCACATTCAACACATTGTGGAAATGGTTAGGACTTAGGAGCCATCGGAAAGACGAAGAAAAAATCACCGATGAAGTGTTAAAAGAAGCTAATCAAATCGCCGAGCAACTGGGACTTGATATGAATATACCACGAATTGTTGGTAGGCAGCATCACTGCAGCACCGCAGCAACCATCCAGCAACAAATTCCACGGAGTTCTGGAGAAGATCCTTAATAATTCCGTATCTGGATTCTATAACCTCTTCTTTGGAATTACGGGTTTCTACTGAAAATACACCTGCTTATGCATTAACAAATCTACATCCTTTCCACATGCTACTCATAACAATCGATGAGTTAAAGGAAAAGACAGCTTCATTTTATAGTTTTTACCACTTAGAAGGCATAGAAGAAGAGCTAGAACTTTGGTACAAAATTTGGAAGGACAAGAAACTGAGTAGTGAAGAACTAAAAGATCTTGTTGTCTCCCAAGTCTTAAAGGAGACAGAACCTTTCTTTCCGTCGACGAAAAAGGCTTTGATGATACTACTCGCTCAGCCATGCACCACCAGTACAGTAGAGCTCTCTTTAGGCACTCTGCGAAGGATCAAGACTTGGCTTCTAAGTACTATGGAAGATGACAGGTTAAACGGGCTGGCTATGATGAGTGTGCACAGAAAATTTGTTTGACAATTTTGATTATTTTATTCAAACAGTACTTGATAAATTTGCCTTAAACCCAAGGAAATTACTTTTTTAATATCAATTTTGCAACTGCTCTATATTGTGAATTTTCCATCATTGCATATTGTATTTGACATTCTATTGTTTTAATAAAATATTTTATTTTTAAATATTAATCATTTAATTATCCATAAAAATGTTTCTAGTATTATGTCTTCTTTTATATATATATATATATATATATATATATATATATATATATATATATATATATATATATATATATATATATATATATATATATATATATATATATATTTTTCTTTATATATATATATATATATATATATATATAAGAGCTCTATAAAATTTTAAGCTGCCCCGCTTGGAAGCTGGCGACGCCCATATATATATATATATATATATCTACGTATATATAATAACATATATATATATATATATATATATATATATATATATATATATATATATATATATATATATATATATATATATATATATATATATATATATATATATATATATATATAATGCTGGATCTAACTTTTCTTTATATATATATATATATATATATATATTTATGTATATTAAATAATTTCTATTAACCTTTAACTGCTATAAAATTGAATTTTAATTCTTAAGCTTGCCTTTTTATAAATTTTTAAAAAGTTAATTAACTAAATATTGCAATTTATTAACTATTTCATAATTAACATAGCAACATTCTATTAAAAAATTAAAATTAATTTTTTTTTAAAGGGGAGGTGCAACTATTTATTAAGTTCAGTGCCCAATTTTCACCCCT
>JABUQX010096178.1:0-34612 GCA_015478945.1 Trachelipus rathkii | reverse complement strand
GGGGAACGAAAGCAACTCAAACTAAAAATTTAAAGAATATTAATTGTAAAAAACAATAATTCTGTGTTACATATAAATATAAGGTAATAATTAACATAAATCTCGTTAATTCATTTAATGTTGTCGGACCTCCAGTGATTAAATAATATCATTAATTATAACTCTACGTCTATTGTAGATTCATTATCAGTATATATATAATATATATATATATACTTATATATATATATATAATATATATATATAATATATATAGTATATATTATATATATATATATATAGTATATATATATTAAATAATATATAAATATAAGTCATATACATTCTTTCAACACATATCCAAGAATTTCAACTTGAATAGAAAAAGCAATAGGGCCCTCCACATATTAAATTTTATTTAAATTCACAAGGTTCGAAATGTAATTTCCATATCAGCGTGATACACTATAAAATTAAACAATAATCATTTAAACATACAAATTCTTAAAAAAATTTTAAGTGACTGATTTTTTAATTTAATCATATATATTATAATAATAGACGGTAATACATTAGAATTGAAGGCATAAAAACAATCAAAAGGTATCACATATTTACAAGATTTAATCATAATTAGAGAAATATTTCAAGGCAGATATAATTACATTAAAGATCAATCAAGAATGATCTTCAACAATTTGCAACGAGATAAAAGTTTGGGCGTTCTACTCTTAAAATAAGACTGATATATATAAGAAAAAACTTTGATATCATTTCTACACTACTAGATTTATCCCGAATTGTAAATAAAGACCCATTATTTATGTTTCAGCACCTCGAAAAAAAATTAAATTTATATTAAATTGTTAAAAACTAATAAGATTGTTAAAACATTAATAACCAATTGGAACTCTCTGCTCTTCACCAGGCATTTTATATGGACTTCCTAAATACAAAAGTTAAATGTCCACCGCCACATCTGGCTGCCTTAATATCATAACTATAGATTAGCAAAATTCTAGTACCTCTTGTGTTATAGACTAATGATTCGTGATAACTATTCCTACATCTTTTAAAACTGCTTTAGCATTAAATTTGAATGACTTTTTTTATACAAGTTTTAGATGTAGAGTCCTTGTATAAAACAAAAAAATAATTTTTTTTTTTTTCCCCTAATAAAAAAAAAAAAAAAAGGGAAAAAAACCGCAAATTGAATTCTATTGAGATATTTCATTTAAATAGCGAATTTCATGGCTTCACCAAGTCTGAATTTAAAACTTTACTGAATTTAGCTACCCAGGATACGTATTTCTTTTTTAACAATAAAATATACCAACAAACTGATCTTAGCTATGTTCTCACTTATTGCCACCCTTAGCCAATTCTACTAAGTCATATGAAAGATTTGGTTACAGAAATTTCCCCCCTCCTTTAGACCAGTTCATTACAAAATTCATGACGACACATTTTTTAATTTCTCAACAAATGAAATAGTCCCTTTTTTAATTATAAAAACAATTAAAATAATATAATTTCACAAAGAAGAAGTAGTTAACGGCACCATACCATTTTTTAATATTTAATTAAAAAAACAGATGTAAATTTTACCATAAATGTTTATCTTAAATGTGTTTTCTTTGGTCAAGGTTTAAAATTTTTTAGTCATACTCACTTATATATAAATGCAAACAGTATTAAAATTCTAATATAGAGAGCCTATCATCTTAGTTCTAATTTCCGAACTCATGCATGAAGAATTTAATTTTTCTCAATTTTTTTAAAGAGATTGTTACCCCGTTTCATTAGTCCATAAATAATAAACACAAAGAGTATTTTGAACTCTCGTTACACATCCAAGCCTCTAACGTATTAGTTTGCAATTGCATTTTGATATATAGAAGTCGCTTTTTTTTAAACATTATTTTCATGGAAACTCGTAAGAGAACTATCCGCCTTTACAGGCTATTTTCCCCATTGAACGTTATTTAGTATTCACAACTGCGTCCATGATCTCTTCAATTTGCAACCATAAGGACCATGTCCCTCAGATCTTTGATCCTCTCTGTTTATAAATTTATTGTGATAGCTTTTATGCTATCTACATTGCAGCCTCGAGCCAATTCACGTGGGATCGACGAGCACAGAGGCATTTCTACTCGTACCAAAGCTTGTTTGAATTCACCTTCCCATTCCACTATTAGAGACCACTCACATTACTCAAGACCAGCGTTTCTCAACATTTTAAGTCTCGCGACCCCCCAAAAGCCATAAAATTATTAACTCGGCCAATATAATTAAAATAATATATTATATATTATACTACTATATATACATATATATATAATAATATAATATATTATATATAATATATATATATATATATATATATTATATATATATATATATATATTAGTAATATATATATATTATAATTCTAAAAAAGATGCTTTTCTACGTGACATATATCAATTTATAATTTTATTAAGTATTAACTTTTAATAAATAATAACTGTTTAACATTTGATTATAAATATTTATTTTTTGTGACCACGCGATCACCGTCATACCGCTCGCGCCCCCTTTTCGTCGCACCCCCGGTTCAAAACGCTGCCAAGACCATACCTTTAATTACAATTAATTCAATATATTACACAAACAAGTATTCACAACCAACTGCATATTGACTTATATATCAACAACATTAAAACCTGTTCTCTTTAATATATTCAACCATTTTTAAATACAGCTAATTACTCTCTTTAAATATGAGTTTGTTTGGTTACATTCGTGATATGAAAACTATGGAGATGTACTGCCAGACTTGTTGGTGGTTTGAGAATTTTCTGATTGTTTTGTTAATATTTAATATTCCATTTTAATTTATTACCATAATACAGAATTTGACAATCATTTAATGTTTTATTTGTAAACTATATTTACTGATGGAGAGGGACGTTTTATATTCTTCTAATTAATGATCCATCCTCTGTAAATATGTGAACTTTGAATTTGTTTATGGCATTAATTCTAATGTGTATTTACACGCTCATATATATCATATATATATATTATATACATATATATATATAATATAAATATATATATATATATATAATATACTATCATATATATATATATATATTATATATAATATACATACTATATCATATAATACAGGTTCACACTAAAATTTGAATTTATTTCCCTGAACATTCCCTGACCTCCCTAAACCAAAATCCACACAATTCCCTGACCAGGCGTGTTCTTATTTTTGCCGTATAAAAATATCTATTAATCATATTTACCCTATTTATTAGTTCATACATTAAATTATTGAAATTTTACTTTAGAAACTGTTTATCATCATGGATGAATTAAAAAAAAATTTTTTTTTTTTATTTTAATCAGCCATATACATTCCATAGCGTCCAACGCACTCCGTTTGTATTTTTTTCCAAGTAAACATTTTATTAAAACAAAAAGAAATAATAAAACTTACATAATAGCTTAGGTGGGAATAACGCCCACTGTTGATCACAAAAGTCTAAATGGACAATTTAGTTAACTTTTTCTTCTCAAGTAATCTGATTTTAATTTATAGCGTCTTCTTCGTCAAGCCTTCAGTTTTAACAACTTTCTCTGCTCTTCAAGTTTATAGATCTGTATGGATTAATTTTCTTTTTTATCAACTTTTTTCTCTTCTTTTTGATGATCTTTTAAATCTTGAGATGTTCTTTATATATCTCCTATGGGCAGCTATTACATTTGTCAACATTTTGAGTAATAGGAACTTTATGAATATTTCATTGAGATCTATAGCATTGTGCATTTCTTTGAGAAATCAACTATGTTTTATTCATTTCACTAAAATTGCTTAAATTATAGAAAACCTCTTTCCACTGTCGCGTTTCCGTGCGAAAATATCAGTTTCCTAATTTTATCCTTCCACCACTGTTCTACAATAACATGATTCAAGTCTATAGAAGAAAAAAAAACTTAATCCAAGATCTCTTAAAAAAAGTCAATCACATCCAAAAGTATTGGAATTTTAACTTCCAAGGTAGAATGAGTTTCACTGCAAAGTAGAGTGTATTGTACTTTGCTTTCTAGAAAAATAGGAAACAAGTCCATGGTTAATCACATATTTACATTTCATCGGCCCCTTTTTAAAATTTGAAGCTATCGCACTATTTGGAAACATTTAATTTAAATGTTTCCCCCATATCTGCACACGGTTTAAAAACATTCTTATTCATTCCACCACCTTTAAGGCACCATAGTATTCGATCTGTAACATTTCATCCTTTAATGCAAAAATGGAAACTGATTGATAAATGGTTTTGGTTGGTTATTAATATATAACACTCAGGGTCATTTACAATCTGTTGAGTATGATTAGAAGTTGATGGAATGCATAATTTTCATGCCACCCTTTTACTATAGTTTATTATTAGACACGTAACGAAAAGTTTTCAATCGATGGATTGTCCTGCTGAGTTTTGATTAAATTCAAATGAGTTCCCCTCCTGAGTAAAACTTCGGCTGGGTCCATGTTGATAAATCAAAGCTTCTTTTACATATTTACAGTACGCCTTGAACTATCAGTTTCCATTTACCAACACTGATCAAAACTGTGGGGTCAGTTTGACGTCAACACTTGGTCTTTAAAGTTTTTGTTTTTTTGTTGAAAGTCATTTTATAAATAAAATAATAAATAAAACATTCACTGCACAAAAAGCCAAAATCACTTCGTCAAAACCTCAAAAAAAAAAACACCCAAAAGTCTTTCATTTAAAAGAAAAAGATATATAAAAACAGATTATTCATGTCATACAGTCTCAAACATCCATATACCAATCCAATCAAATATTGAAATGAACAACTCTACAAACAGAATAGAAGAATAGTAGGTAATAGGAAAACTAAAATAGAAAGAAAAAGGATAGAAGTAGATTTATGAATGTCATTCCTCGCCATCCTTTTCATTCACTTATCAAATACATCTCATTAAACACATTTATACAGTAAGAAAAAAATATACAAATATGAAAAGCATCATGATCATAATTTATATGTTTGAAATTTAAATTTCTGACTTTTTTTTGGAATTTCCTGACTTTCAGCATATTTAAAACGTTCCCTGACTTTCCTTGACTTTCCAGAAAGGAACCCTGATATATAACTATATATAATATATATATATAAATATATATATATATATATATATTTATATATATACTATATATATATTTATATATATATATATATTATAGTATATAATATATATATATCTATATATTATATATATAATATTATACTATATTAAATTTAAAATAATAGTAACTTAAAATTTTTTATAGAATTTTGTTTACTTAAATTTTATTGTTATTTTATAGTGTATTCACCTGATGATAGAAAATTACGATTTCCGAAAACGTCGTGATTTCAAAATAAAGTTAATATGTTTTTTTTTTATTTTTACTTTTTCTATTTCGAGTAATAAATACTATATATATATGTATAATATATACATATATATATAATATATTTATAATATATAATATATATATAGATATAATATATATATATATTATATATTATATATAGTAATATATTATATATGAGTTCTCTGGACAAATTATTAGGACCGCACATTGAATTTTTGTATTTTGTATGTTCGAATTCGAACTTTCACATGCTGAAACTTACAAAATTTATAGTAATTTGTAATACTTGAGTAAAAATCTGGTAATATTAATCTTTACTTCAACATTTTTACAAATAAAAAAAGGAAAAAAATAAAAATATTCAATATTTTGTTGTACCGCCTTTTGCGGTTATTAACTTTAATCCAAGAAAAAACAGAAGAATAACACTATGTAACAAAAAAAGATTTTTTTTTGTTTGTTCTGATTTTTTATTGTTTTTTATTCAGTTTTATGCAGATTCCAAATATACTTTTTAATATTTTTTTCCTAGATTGTATTTCGAATTTACGACGTCAGGAATAAAATATTGGCATCTCATTTTGTATGTTAGTACGTTACAAAAAAAAAAAAAATTCTTTCATTTTTTGTTTTTATCGTTTTTATGCCAGATCCAAATATGTTTTTAGTTTTTTTAGCATCGACCGTTTTTTTTTACGACGCGGAAGTATTTATTGGCCATTCTCTCATTTTGTATGTGGTTAAATATTCCTGCCATCGTACACAAAAACGGTCGATGCTAAGAAAACTAAAAACATATTGAAATTCAGGTGTAAAAATGAATAAAAACAATAAAAAAATCAGAAACTCAGAAAAAAAAAAATTTGTAACGGTAACCCATATAAAATGGATGCCAATAAATACTTCTTCGTCGTAACACAAAAATAGACTATGCCAGAGAAAAATAAAAAACATATATATATACAAGGTAAGGAAAGAAAGCAAAAGAAAAAATCAGAACAAACATTTTTGTGTTACATAGTGTAATCACCGATCACCAAAATTCCAAATCTTTGTCCTTGAAGTCTGGTCGCCCACTTCAAGGACGTTTTCTCTTGCGTGCTTTAGTCAACCTTGGTTCCGACGGGTTTACAGCGTAGAAAATTACCAGTACTGATTATGCCGGGACGTAAACATTTCTTTTCACATACGCTGATGCCACTGCTTTCAAGCCTGGATTTTATTTCTTTGGAAGTGGCAAACCGTTCTTCAAGGATAATCTTCAAGCAACATTTTGCTCGTGGTGTAAGAGTTGACTTTCGGCCGCATTTCTTCTTTTTTTGAGGGATTAATTCTTCACCTAGCTGAATTTTCTTCTTAATTCGTCTCACAGATGACTCAAAGATTAACAATTTACTAGAAATTTCACGATTTGAATATTCTGTAGTACTGAGCAACGTCTTTGCCATTGCCGGGGTTTTAAATCACTTGTTTTGCCCATAATGACTGAAAGGTAAAACACATTAAAATACTTTAGAACATTTAAATAGTAATGTACATAAGAACTCAAGTCTGAAACAGGCAGTTTCCGAGCGTCTACTGAGGAGACTGCAATCGCGTTACAATACTTATTTCAAGATGAAATGCTAGATACTCCTGAAAAATGCGCTCTTTACATTGAAAAGTTTGGACATGGTTAATAGTAAGACTTAGGCACGTAAAATTCTAATTACTAACGTTTTAAACTCGAGACATGCAAAATACCAAAAAATTTAAGGTGCACCTAATATAATTTGTCCAGGTACTATATACCGATATTATTATATAATATATATATATATATATATAGATTAAATATATATATATATATATATATATGATATATATATCTATATATATATATATATATATATATATAATATATATATAGGCCAGCATTCCCGAAGAGTTCAGGCATGTTAACTAGAAAACTGTAACATCTTACAGGAAAATAATAACATTTTTGATGTTCACCGCTTAGATTCTCGAAGGAAACTTAATAAAAAAATTAATTTATTCTAATATTTATTAATAGCACTTAAATATTAGTAAAATCTTCACCTGCACTGGTACGCTCTGATTGACCTTGAAACCGCATTAGTTGTTCTCGGAGAGCAAAAGTTGCCAAATACCATTTTTTTTTTAGCACTTTGGAGAACGTTATTTTTCTTTTTATTTCCTTTTTAGGGGGTTTCGAGCCGACGGAGGGACAGAGGGGGAAGAAGTCCCCCCCGTCGTCCCCTGATAGCGAGAAACCCCGACTCTAATTAATCGTTCTGTTACCGGGGGTATTCGGTAGTTTAAAAAAAAATTCAACATTTGGCACCTTTGCGTGCTCACTCGAGGAAGCGGCATCTTTGATCTCAAAAAAACGAATTTTGTCAACAGTTGTAAACAATTTTAATTTTTAAAAAGCGGTTATTTTGTTTTTTATTTTTCTTAATTTCCGGGGTAAAAATGTTTCCTGAGTAATAAAAATTTATTTGTCGTATTTTGTAGCTGGTATAGTTTCGAGTACTTACATGCCTTAACTCTTCGGGATGCTACTAAAATAGATATATATATAATATATATAATATATATATAAATATATATATAATATTATATATATTAAATAATATGATAATATATATATATAATATATAATTATATAATATATATATATTTATATATAGGTTGGGGATTAAAAAAAAAAACCGTTCGTTTTTTTTAAAAAAAAACAACATTTTTTTTGGAAAAGTGAAGACCAAAGCCCAAATTTTTTTGTTTTTTTTTAGTTTTTTTTTAAAATTACTTTTTTTCATATTAATTATCAGTCTTTTTAGGGGTATTGCATTAAATACAGTTAAATACAGATGTTAAAAGAGTATGCAATATATAAAGAGATTTTATGACGGTAGTAAAGTTTATTTGTGCTCTAGGCCCTAGGGCATATAATTATTACAATTCACATGATCTGATTATTATTATTATTATTATTATTATATGATTTTATTATTATTATTATTATTATTTTATATTATATATTATATACTATATATATATATATATATATATATATTAGATATATATATATATTATATAATATATATATAATAATATATATATATATATATATATATATAGAATATATATATATAATATATATATATATATATACTGTATAATATATATATATAGATATATATATATATATAGATATATATATATATATATATATATATATATATATATATATATATATATATATATATATTCTCATCTACCTTTTAATCCCAAGGACTGGCTAGTAGGATGCGTAAGAGCATCGGGAAAAGAAAAGCCAGAGAAAAGAAAGTCGAAAAGAAAGTCCAGCCTACCCCTCCCCCCTCTCCATTACTTAGTAAAGACTCGTCACAGTCAGAAAATCCATCCTAGAGCTTCATGGGACGGCGACGACCCCTCACTATTGGTAAATCTCAGTGAAGTGTTCATTGCCTTGGACCAGGTGGGCCACAACCATACCCCTCACAAAACCCCGCCATTCCTCATATATGCACTTTATTCTCGGGCCTTCTGTCAAAGTCACACCTCTCCTCCAGACATCATTTACTGACTCAATCCACGTTTTTTCTTCGATCTTCCAGCCGATCGGTTTTTCCAACACACGCGCCACTATACACATCCGCTTAAAAACCGACTATCAATCATCCTTTCCCATGACCAAACCATCAAATATTTCATTTATTCTCTCGTTTAACCCATTTCTTCACACCACACAACTCTCTAATATGTTCATTCCTCATTTATCAATTCTTCTCATAACCTAGCATTGCCCCTAAGATTGTCCATTGAACACATGAACTTAGATCTATACTTCTTATATTCCAGACCAATAGTCTCACTACTATACAAATAACACAGGTAAACAACATAGCGTCATGTAAGAACCTAGCACTCTAAAGACTTAGTCCCTATACATTCACACGATTTTATTGCACCAGCCACCCTCCTACATCCAACATATACCTTAAATATTTAAAACTCAGACACTGTTCCAGCTGCTTCACCATCTACATAACTTCACACTGAGGACGGTCCTCACTCACAACCATAAACCTTACTCTTATCTACTTTCATACACCTCCTTTTACACACCCGTGTCAAATTTCTCTACCAATTCTCTCAAACTCTTCAAATCCCACACAAACCAAATCATCCGCATATAATTAGGTAGGGCACCCCCACTCATCTCCATTCTCCATCATTTCTTAACACCATTTCCTGTCACGCCCCCCTTCAAATTCTTCCATAACCCAATCCATATACGAAATTGAATAACCAAGGAGACATAACACAACGCCTGCCTCACTCCGCTATAATTACTAAAACCAATCACTTTTGACACCATTTATTCTTTACACACGCCTCACTTATCGTCAACATTCTTTTATTCCATTTCAGAAGCCTACCACAAACACTATATATCACTAACACCCACAAGGCTTCCCTATTAACCCTATCAATACCCCCTGTTGCAAAGCCATAAAACTTAAATACAATTGATTCTTCCTCTCCCTCAATTTCTCTATCATTTGCTTCAATGTAAAGATCTGATCGCACAGCATCCTCCTCTATTACTCCTAAACGCACCTTGTCTTCACCAATCAGTCCTTCAGTCACTCGGCGCACTCTTTCAACCAGAAATACAACATATTTTTCTTCCCTAAACACTCAATAAAATAATCCCTAATAATTTCTACAGTTCCCTTTATCTCTTTACCCTTATATAAGGTACTATTACTGCTCTCCTTCAATCCTCGGAACTAACCCTCCATAAACGCTTTATTACACAACTTCAAGATCCAATCAATCAGAAACTCGCCTCCGTCTTGATCATTTCACAGTAATTTTATTCACTTATACCTGCAGATTTACCATTCTTCACTTTCTCACTACTTTCTCACTCTCTTTGCTAATAACCTCATCCCCAGAAATACCTTTCCTTTCTTGCAACATCAAAACCCACACACACAGTCCACTAGCACCTCTTCATTACTGAAAATATTATACAGATTTTCGAAGTTTTCTTTCCACACTCCCTTCCCATCCATTTCATCAGTACAAAACACCATCCCTATTCATTATTCTAGCAGGTTCCCCTTATTCTAATTATTAACCTTTACCGCTTCCTTCCAGAAGAGCTCCTATTCCCTTGTAAAGTCCCATTTCATCCTCCTTCCAAACTGTCATTTACCTCATTTTTCCTTTTACGTACCCATCTTTAGCATTTCTTTTTCCTCCTATATAATCCAAGCATCTTTCTTTTGAAACTTCACTCATTTGCTTTTAGTACAATCGAACCACATTTTTTTGTTTTTACTTTTAACCGCTTGCATCACCTCTCATTCCACCACCACTGGTTCGCCATTCTTACTTCCTACTTTAGCACACCCACATACTTCTGCACTGCTAACAATTGCTTACCAGATTGATTAGTTTCAGCTTGTTCAACAATTACAACTGATTTACTTGCGGCGTTCTTTAAACTTATCCTTATTACCTTGTCACTTTAAACTTCTCACTCGTAATTTTACCTACTCTCCCTTCCGTATCACCTTCCTTCTCCATCCAAGTCCCTCTAACTTAATTTTAAAGAACAACATTAATATCAGATAATCCCAGTTCTAAACACCTTACTGATTTAACATCTAACACTCATACTTCAAATCTCCTTCTTCACCAACACAAAATCAATCATTACTTTTCACTTCGATACCATCTCTACCTACACCAACTCTAGATACTTATTAAATACTCTTGGTTTAAAGAAAGTTTACTTACACACACACCTCTTCTCCTTCACAGAAATCCATCACCTTCCTACCATGCTCATTTTTCCTGACACCCCAAACCACCTGTTATACCATCTTTTTTGATCTATATATAATATATATTATTATAATAATATAATATATATATATAAGATAATAAGATATATATATGTATATATATATATCATATTAATTATATATATATATATATAATAATATATATATACACATGTATGATATAAAATCTGTATTAGAGATCAATATTGAGGCCTAGAAGGGGCATTGGATAGATACTGTATAATTTAAAACTCTTTAGGTACATAACTTCTGGTTATTTTAACAATATTTAAAAAAAAAAATGTTCTTAAAAAAAAACTTTTGTTGTCCATTTAAAAATCGTATTAAAAAACGTTGTTTTTCACAACCCTAATATATATATATATATATATATATATATATATATATATATATATATATATATATATATATATATATATATATATATATAATAAAAAAAATATAAAGATATATATATAATTATATATATATGATAATCAAAATCTTAAAGAGGGGGTAGTGTAAAAATTTTTGACTTTGTTTTAACTTCGTTTAGAAAAGAAATTTACTTAAGTTATCCATAAAATATATCTCAGAATATTTCGTTATGGATTTTAGTCAAATAATTTATGAGAGAAACTTATTCGGAAAGAAACACTTTTAACAATGAATTTTGGTCCACAAAATTCATCGAAGCAAATAATATTTACATTAAAATCAGAACTTAATGTTTTTATTTAAATAAGGCCATGTTTCCTAAATTAGAAAATAGTTACAATATTAACAATGACTTTGTTTAGAATATTTCTTTAAATAAATGTATATACAAGCGCTTAGCGGAAAGAGTACTTTTAAGTAATTTTTGAGCTTCGCAGAAATACGATTTTTCCCAAATGACACGTAGTCAATTTTCATTAGTTTATTTTAAGAATATTGAAGGCAAAGCAGTTTGATTATTATTATATTATTATTATTATTATTATTATTATTATTATATTATTATATATTAGTATTAGTATTCATGTATAAGATATTTGTGAGTGAGTTAGTTCA
Organism: Trachelipus rathkii; assembly: GCA_015478945.1. NCBI lineage: Eukaryota > Metazoa > Arthropoda > Malacostraca > Isopoda > Trachelipodidae > Trachelipus > Trachelipus rathkii. The sequence continues at coordinate 22,245 of JABUQX010096178.1, read as the reverse complement.
AATAGGCTTATATTTAAAAATAAAGTTATGAGGCGTTTTTCTTTTGTTTTAGATAAAAATCTTTGAATCTTTTCAGTTATTTTCTTATAACATATTAAGTTTAAAGGAAATTCAGAGTCATTTACTCATTTTGATTTATAAAATTAGTTAAAGCATTTATTTTCTTTTATTTTAATGAAGTTAATATTTATAATAGAAATAAGGTTCAGTTATTAAACACGTTCTACATTTATAAGATTTTGTAAATATTTTAGACTTTAAAATTAAATTAGTTACCCTTCATTTCTAAAGAAGTATGAATAATTTTGACTTATTTGATTAAAATTTTATTTCATTCGATTATATAAATAATATCTAAAATTTAGTTCTTTATACTCATTATACTAATTGTTCAAACTTCTTCAAGGAATATCTAAGGCACTAGATTTTAGGATTTCAGAAAGCAGCTGGAGTGGATCTCTAGCTCTTCTCACTGGCAACTGTAGTCTAACTACCTTAGAGAAGCATTAGTTTCTCAGCCAAACCTTACTTTAGTTAACTGGGTGGTTACCAAGTTAGCGCCAGCTCTCGGTGGTACCGTTCCCAAACCTTCGGGTTTCCCTAGAACCTTTCGGTGGTGACCGGGGTTCGAATCCATCTGTCCGGTGGTGACCGCAGGTGGGCCCCCTTTTAAGACGGTGGTACCGTCGACCAAGCCTTCAGCTTATCCCCAGTCGGATTCGGTGGTGACCGGTTCGGCGGCAGTTCCTTTGGTGGTGACCTAGGTTCTGTTTATTGGACGGTGGTACCGTTCCCAAACTCACTTCGAGTTTCCCTAGAGCCTTTCGGTGGTGACCGGGGTTCGAACCCATCTGTTCGGTGGTGACCGCAGGTGGGCCCCTTTTAAGACGGTGGTACCGTCGACCGAGCCTTTAGCTCATTCCCAGTCGGATTCGGTGGTGACCGATTCGGCGGCAGTTCCTTTGGTGGTGACCTAGGTTCTGTTTATTGGACGGTGGTACCGTTCCCAAACCTTCGGGTTTCCCTAGAGCCTTTCGGTGGTGACCGGGGTTCGAACCCATCTGTTCGGTGGTGACCGCAGGTGGGCCCCTTTTAAGACGGTGGTACCGTCGACCGAGCCTTTAGCTCCTTCCGCTTGCAGTTGATGATAACATGTGTATTAGGACCTAACACGCTTACTCCGAAACTACCACGCCTACTTCAAGTAACTACGCTACCATAGAATTATATGTACTGCCTTTAAATAATTACGCTACCATTTTGTGTTAAAGAAATATATAAATAAAAGTCATTGTTAATAAAGAGTTTATTCTTATCCTGTCACCTGAAGATTGTCTTGTTAACTTTTAAACTTTACAATTGGTGGCATAGCGGCTAGACAAGTACACAGTAATTAGCTTTGCTAAACAGGTGACAGGCGATTAATATAAATAACTTAATATATATTAGTAATAAATTCCAATAGTATTACATAATGGCGGACGAAGAAAGTCACTTGCCTTTCTCTAGTATATTAGGAAAACTGAAACAATTTAACGGTAAAACTAGTTTCAAAAGTTTCTTAAATCAGTTCAATGCGCGATCAAACTTAGAAAATTGGAGTGATGCCAATAAGGTTAATATTTTGAAATGTTTATGCATCGACTCAGCCCAAACTTATCTAAACTCACATCCTGAAATAGACGACTTAAGCTTTACTGAATTAGTGTCATTTCTCGAAAAAAATCAAAAATATAATTTCAAAACAAGAGGCCTATAATCAATTTACAAATATAAAACAAGGTCTTTTAAGCATAAAAGATTACGCCAATAAAATTGACGAAATAACTGAGAATGTCATGGACATTTTAACTGAATTTAATGACACAGACAGCAGAGACCAATTTTTGATATCTATTTTTATTAATGGATTAAATTATGAAATAAAGAAACTTATTGGTATACAAGAATTTAGTTCATATAATAATTGCGTCCAAGCCGCATTAAAGGCCGAAAAAATGGCTACTAGGAAAGTAGTAAATAACTTCCATACTCCCATTAATAGACCACATAATAGCTTTCACTTACAAAATAGATTACCCAACGTAAATAATGTCCAGATGGCAAATAATAGATTACCTTTCCCACAAATCATTTGTTTCCATTGTAACGAACCAGGACATAAGAAATATAATTGCCCCAGGCTCCATCAGAGATATACAAGAAACCAAAATTATTCAAAAAACTAATTAAGAGATCTGTTTCGGGTAATATAGACAATCCGACCATCGAGATTACTGTTAATAAAATTAAAACCCTAGCTTTTCTTGACTCTGGCTCAACAGTAACTATAATATCATACGAGTCATTATCCAAAGTCCTCGAAATGGATCCGAATAAAATAAATAAAACAAAAAGAATTAAAAGAGCTAATTTAAAAATCACAAGTGTTTCAGGGGAAACTTTAAACACTTTAGGAAAAATTACATTACCTTTAAAAATAGGAAAAATCGCAATAATTCATGAAATATATATATTAGAAAATACTCAATTTCCAGGAGAAATACTATTAGGAAGAGATATAATCAAAAGATTAGATAAAGTAACGTTTGATCTAGAGCAAGAAAGTATTTATATAAATAAAACTAGAGTACCTATTATAAATGTAATTAACCATCATTCATATTGTTATAATAAAAACATGAAATTCCCTATGATAAATTAACTACTGAACTTAAAATTAGACTTCCCCCTAGATCTTTTGTTAAAACTTATGGAAAGGTAAATGAATTTTGGAAAAATAAGAACATAGTTATTGAACCTAATTGCGAGATGGAAGGAATAAGAATAGGAAACACCTTAGCTCATGTTAATAATGAATTACAAGCTCCTTTTACAGTAGCCAACTACTTAGATTACGAAGTTATACTAAATAAAAAAGAATTAATAGGAGATATTTATCCAGTAGAAGAACATGAAATAAACATTCCAGATATTATAAATAAAGAAAAAACTTTTGATTTGGCAAATTTAAATTTAGAAAATTTAGAAACAGAACAACAAATGAAAATAATAGAAATATTAAATAAAAATAAAAACGCTTTTGCTCAAACTACAGATGATATAGGTCTTTGTAAATTATTAAAACATAAAATTGACACAGGAGATTCAAAACCCATCCATACCCCCCAGTATAGACTTCCCCATACTACAAAGGAGATAATGCAAGAACATGTTGACAAAATGCTTAAACTAGGATTAATAGAAAAATCTAATAGCCCATGGTGTAGCCCAGTAATTTTAATTAAAAAATCAGATGGAACAAATAGGTTTGTATTTGATGCACGCTCACTTAACGCAGTAACTAAAACAGAAGTAATGGCAATGCCCAAAATTGACGAAATACTTACATCATTTAATGGATCAAAATACTTTACTGTTTTAGATAATTTAAAAGGCTTCAATCAGATAGAAATAGAAAAAGAAGATAGATATAAAACCAGCTTTATGGGTCCAGATAACAATAGCTATCAACACATCAGAATGTGCTATGGTCTAGTAGGAGCACCTGCTACTTGGTGTCGAACGTTATCCATCTTATTTTTTAATTAAAATTACTGGGCTACACCATGGGCTATTAGATTTTTCTATTAATCCTAGTTTAAGCATTTTGTCAACATGTTCTTGCATTATCTCCTTTGTAGTATGGGGAAGTCTATACTGGGGGGTATGGATGGGTTTTGAATCTCCTGTGTCAATTTTGTATTTTAACAGTTTACAAAGACCTATATCATCTGTAGTTTGAGCAAAAGCATTTTTATTTTTATTTAATATTTCTATTATTTTCATTTGTTGTTCTGTTTCTAAATTTTCTAAATTTAAATTTGCCAAATCAAAAGTTTTTTCTTTATTTACAATATCTGGAATGTTTATTTCATGTTCTTCTACTGGGTAAATATCTCCTATTAATTCCTTTTTATTTAGTATAACTTCATAATCTAAGTAGTTGGCTACTGTAAAAGGAGCTTGTAATTCATTATTAACATGAGCTAAGGTGTTTCCTATTCTTATTCCTTCCATCTTGCAATTAGGTTCAATAACTATGTTCTTATTTTTCCAAAATTCATTTACCTTTCCATAAGTTTTAACAAAAGATCTAGGGGGAAGTCTAATTTTAAGCTCAGTAGTTAATTTATCATATGGAATTTCATTTTTTTCAATATTATAACAATATGAATGATGGTCAATTACATTTATAATAGGTACTCTAGTTTTATTTATATAAATACTTTCTTGCTCTAGATCAAGCGTTACTTTACCTAATCTCTTGATTATATCTCTTCCTAATAATATTTCTCCTGGAAATTGAGTATTTTCTAGTACATATACTTCGAGAATCAATGCAATTTTTCCTATTTTTAAAGATAATGTAACCTTTCCTAAAATGTTTAAAGTTTCCCCTGAAACACTTGTAATTTTTAAATTAGCTTTTTTAATTCTTCTTGTTTTATTTATTTTATTCGGATCCATTTCGAGGACTTAGGATAATGACTCGTATGATATTATAGTTACTGTTGAGCCAGAGTCAAGAAAAGCTAGGGTTTTAATTTTATTAACAGTAATCTCGATGGTCGGATTGTCTATATTACCCGAAACAGATCTCTTAATTAGTTTTTTGAATAATTTTGGTTTCTTGTATATCTCTGATGGAGCCTGGGGCAATTATATTTTTTGTGTCCTGGTTCGTTACAATGGAAACAAATGATTTGTGGGAAAGGTAATCTGTTATTTGCCATCTGAACATTATTTACGTTGGGTAATCTATTTTGTAAGTGAAAGCTATTATGTGGTCTATTAATGGGAGTATGGAAGTTATTTACTACTTTCCAAGGAGCTATTTTCTCGGCCTTTAATGCGGCTTGGACGCAATTATTATATGAACTAAATTCTTGGATACCAATAAGTTTCTTTATTTCATAATTTAATCCATTAATAAAAATAGATACAAAAAATTGGTCTCTGCTGTCGGCGTCATTAAATTCAGTTAAAATGTCCATGACATTCTCAGTTATTTCGTCAATTTTATTGGCGTAATCTTTTATGCTTAAAAGACCTTGTTTTATATTTGTAAATTGATTATAGGCCTCTTGTTTTGAAATTATATTTTTGAATCTTTTTTCGAGAAATGACACTAATTCAGTAAAGCTTAAGTCATCTATTTCGGGATGTGAGTTTAGATAAGTTTGGGCTGAATCGATGCATAAACATTTTAAAATATTAACTTTATTGGCATCACTCCAATTTTCTAAGTTTGATCGCGCCTTGAACTGATTTAAGAAACTTTTGAAACTAGTTTTACCGTTAAATTGTTTCAGTTTTCCTAATATACTAGAGAAAGGCAAGTGACTTTCTTCGTCCGCCATTATGTAATACTATTGGAATTTATTACTAATATATATTAAGTTATTTATATTAATCGCCTGTCACCTGTTTAGCAAAGCTAATTACTGTGTACTTGTCTAGCCGCTATGCCACCAATTGTAAAGTTTAAAAGTTAACAAGACAATCTTCAGGTGACAGGATAAGAATAAACTCTTTATTAACAATGACTTTTATTTATATATTTCTTTAACACAAAATGGTAGCGTAATTATTTAAAGGCAGTACATATAATTCTATGGTAGCGTAGTTACTTGAAGTAGGCGTGGTAGTTTCGGAGTAAGCGTGTTAGGTCCTAATACACATGTTATCATCTACTGCAAGGGAATGGATTAGTCAGTTGACAGTACCACTGTCTTAGAGGGGCCCACCTGCGGTCTCCACCGAACAGATGGGTTCGAACCCCGGTCACCACCGAAAGGCTCTAGGGAAACTCGAAGTGAGTTTGGGAACGGTACCACCGTCCAATAAACAGAACCTAGGTCACCACCAAAGGAACTGCCGCCGAATCGATCACCACCGAATCCGACTGGGAATGAGCTAAAGGCTCGGTCGACGGTACCACCGTCTTAAAAGGGGCCCACCTGCGGTCACCACCGAACAGATGGGTTCGAACCCCGGTCACCACCGAAAGGCTCTAGGGAAACTCGAAGTGAGTTTGAACGGTACCACCGTCCAATAAACAGAACCTAGGTCACCACCAAAGGAACTGCCGCCGAACCGGTCACCACCGAATCCGACTGGGGATAAGCTGAAGGCTTGGTCGACGGTACCACCGTCTTAAAAGGGGGCCCACCTGCGGTCACCACCGGACAGATGGGTTCGAGCCCCGGTCACCACCGAAAGGCTCTAGGGAAACCCGAAGGTTTGGGAACGGTACCACCGAGAGCTGGCGCTAACTTGGTAACCACCCAGTTAACTAAAGTAAGGTTTGGCTGAGAAACTAATGCTTCTCTAAGGTAGTTAGACTACAGTTGCCAGTGAGAAGAGCTAGAGATCCACTCCAGCTGCTTTCTGAAATCCTAAAATCTAGTGCCTTAGATATTCCTTGAAGAAGTTTGAACAATTAGTATAATGAGTATAAAGAACTAAATTTTAGATATTATTTATATAATCGAATGAAATAAATTTTAATCAAATAAATCAAAATTATTCGTACTTCTTTAGAAATGAAGGGTAACTAATTTAATTTTAAAGTCTAAAATATTTACAAAATCTTATAGATGTAGAACGTGTTTAATAACTGAACCTTATTTCTATTATAAATATTAACTTCATTAAAATAAAAGAAAATAAAAGCTTTAACTAATTTTATAAATCAAAATGAGTAAATGACTCTAAATTTCCTTTAAACTTAATATATTATAAGAAAATAACTGAAACGATTCAAAGATTTTATCTAAAACAAAAAGGAAAAAGCCTCATACTTTATTTTTAAATATAGCATTTGCAAACCTAAATCACTCACACAATATCTTAATAAAATAATAATAATAATAATAATAATTAATAATAACTAATTAATAATAATAAAATAATAATAATAATAAATAATAATAAAACTGCTTATGCCGTTCAATATTCGCTTAAAAATAAACTAATTTTGAAATGACTACGTGTCATTTGGGAAAGATCGATATTTCTGCGTAGCTCAAAAATTACTTAAAAGTACTCTTTCCGCTAAGTGCTTGTATATACATTTATTAATGAAACATTCTAAACAAAGTCATTGTTAATATTGTAACTATTTTCTAATTTAGGAGACATGGCTTTAAATAAAACATTAAGTTTCGATTTTAATGTAAATATTATCTGCTTCAATGAATTTTGTGGACAAAATTCATTGCTAAAAGTGTTTCTTTCCGAATAAGTTTCTCTCATAAATTATTTGACTAAAATCCATAACGAAATATTCTGAGATATATTTTATGGATAACTTAAGTAAATTTCTTTTCTAAACGAAGTTAAAACAAAATCAAATTTTTTTACACTACCCCCTCTTTAAGATTTTGACTTTTTTAGGAAAAGAAAATAGAATACATGCACAAAATTTATTTTAATTTTCCTTTTTAATCAAATTCTAAATTCATAAATCTAAAATGTATATATATAATAATATATAGGTTGTTGAAAAAAAACGTGGTTTTTTTTTAATGTGTTTTGTTTTTGCAAAAAAAAAACGGTTTTTTTAAAACAATGTTTTTTTGTTTTTTTTTATAAAATTACCTCTTTTTATGTATATTAAGATTGTTTTTAATATCGTTTACCAATACCCCTTCTAGGCCTAAATATTGACTATTAATACAGATTTTATATATATATATATATAGTTAATATATATATATATATATTATATATATATATATATATATATATATATATATATATTAGATATATATTATTATATATATATATAATATATATATATATATATATAATATATATCATGATCAAAAAAGCTAGGATGAGTAATAACAGTGGGTTTTGGGATATTTTTCCCGCTGAGGTCCGGGTGACTTTTAGGAGAGAGAAAATTCGAGAACTGGTAAGTGGAGAGATCGCCGGTGAGTGAAAGATTTCATTTTGAGAGGAGAGAGGGGGAGTTATCCTTCACTTTTTCGAGTCAATACTTTCTTTAAACACAAGGAGTAGTTCCATAAGTATATAGATTGTCGACAGACTGTAGGCCTGTAGATTTGATTTAAGCCCCCTATCCGTTATTAGTTACTTTGTGCATACTTCAATAGTTTATGTAGTAAAGTGGTGTATTTTACGGTGTTATCATTATCAGTTCTGCAACTTGTTGATGCCTGAAAGTAGTGGAGATGTTGTAAGAGGTATGTTATGGCATGACAGTTAAATCCAGCCACCCCTTGTACTCCTGTGGGTGAATTTTTGGAGAAATGCCGTTATCTGATTCACCTGCTATGATTTTGTTCTATAGTGTGAAAAATTAGTTCACCAATATGTATAGGAGAGCTGAGCGGGACTTGGATGGAGAGGAAGTCCGATAAACAGAGTTTAAGAAAATAAGGGAGTGGTTTCTTACACGCTACCACCGACAAATTAAGATACGTATGAGAAGTTTGTACGTGAACAACGATGAATTAATAGCAGCCCACCTAGCTGCGTACCCAATGCTATTTAGCAATCTAGACCGAGACCGCCTCCCCCCAACCCCCCCCCACCCGCGATCGCCAGCCCCTCACAATCCGTGACGTTCATCCACTTCACTTCAAGCCCCCTCTCCCTCACCCAATACCCAACCCTCCGCGACCCCTACCCTTACCCTAGTCAAGGAAAAGCACCCCCCCCGACCCCGCGGGAAGCAACAATTGTCACACCCTCACCCGCCCCAGATACCTGAGAACAACTCGCACGTCCGCCGAAGACAGGTGTAGTTGCATAGTGGCCGGCTTCATGTGCCATGAAACTAGAAGTACACCAACTACAGATCTATCCAGAAGAAACAGAACATCCCGAAGCGACCACAACCTTGAAAAAGGAGTGGTGTGGAATGAAGAGTGAGCAAGCGGTTAAAAGTAAAAGAAAAAAAAGCAGTGTGGTGTGGATTGTTATAAAAGCAAATGATGAAGTTTCAAAAGAAAGATGCCTTGGAATTATATAAGGAGGGAAAAAAGAAATAGCTAAAAGATGGGTACGTAAAAGAAAAGAAGAAGAGGTAAATGAACAGTTGGAAGGAGGATGAATGGGGACATACAACGGAATAGGGAAGCTCTTCTGAAGGAAGCGGCGTAAGGTTAAAATTAGAATTAAGGGGAACGCTGCTCAGAATTAATGAATAGGGATGGTGTAGGTTTGTAACTGATGAAGATGGATGTGAGCTGGCGAGCTTAAAGGTAAAGTGTGGAAAGGAACACTTTCGAAAATCTGAGTATATACATATTCGGTTCAGTAATGCAGAAAAGTAATCCTTGTTTTGAATAGTGGACTGTGTGTGTGGGTTTGATGGTGCAAGAAGGAATAGGTATTTGGGGTAGATGCGTAGTGTGTATTAGCACGATGCAAGAAGAGAAAATGGGGTAGGTGAGATTAGTTGGAAGAATGGTAAAATCTGCAGGTATAGATGAAAAGGTACCGCTTTAGCAACCATGTACGTGAATACCATAAATAGGTGTTAATGTAATGTATTCAACGACGGAGATCTGCGCCATTTTGGTGTTGTTGTGTGTGAGGTTTCAAACCCTGCCTAGGTAGCTTGGGAGACCCCCTAAAAGGGTTCCCAACTGAAAAACCTGTATTGCGAACAGAGAGATGGATGACGGTATAAGAAGACGGAGGTAAGAAGTCTCATATGACAGAGCAGATGAGTCATTGTATGCACCGGTGCCGGAGCCGGAGGCCGGGCCGGTGCTGGAGCTAGTCATAATAAAAGCATGGAGTGCGTTAGCGAGGAAGTTGGATTAAGAAGGAAAGAAAAGAACGATCTGAGGCAGATGAGTCTTCCGGAGCCAGTACCGGATCACGGTGCTGGACCGGGATAGTAAAGTTACGTTAATAATACAATATTGGTGTGCTTATATATGTTTTCAACAACGTAGAACATAGATAACATAGTTTCAGAACTCAATAGTCTCTGTGAACCCCTCCCCCAGGGAGGGGGGTTCCCAGCCGAAAAACACAATGCATAAACAAGAAGAATTGCCACAAGTTGCATAAGAGTACAGAATGACGAAGGATGTGTGATTTCAGAGGAATCAGAAATGGTAAGGTTCGCAAATGAGATGGGGACGGAACCCCAAAACGGGGTTTTACCCTTAAAATGAAATTTTAAAGGGTGATAATCTATTAAATACATAGACGAATGCTCTAGCAGCAGCTCTATGATTTACACACACACACACACACACGACACCACACACACAGCCACACACACACACCACACACACACACACACACACCAACACAACACACACAACACACACACACACACACACACACATACACAAACACATTACACATACACATACACATACCTACACACCTGACACATACAAACACACACACACACACACACCACGGCACACACCTATACACGCCACACTCACACCACACACACACACAACACACACACACACACACAACACACACACACACACACACACACACACACACACACACCACCACACACCACACACCACCACACACACACCACACACACACACACACACACACCACACACACACACACACAACACCACACACACCACACACAAACACACACACACACACACACCACACACACACACCCACACACACACACACACACACACCACACACACATATACACACAAACATACAACACACACCACACACACACCACACACACACACACACACACACACACAACACACACACACACACCACACACACACACACACACCACACACACACACACAACACACACACACCACACACACCACACACCACACACACACGACACACACACCACACACACACCACACATATATATATTATAGATAATATACTGTGATATTGAAATATAATGATTATCATAAACGGAGGCAAGTTTATCGTTGGATGATTGGAATCTATTGAAGTTTAGATATATGTTTATAATAAGCTGTTTTGATGGAGGGTATATATTAGTATCACGTAGGGATTGATATTAGTATATGAGAAGTGACTAAAGTTAATATCACTATCTAGTGAAAATACATATGGCGAGTATATGACGATGAACAAATGGGATGTAATACATGAGTGCTAAGAAAACTGTCTTGAGTCGCCCAATTGATATTATATGAGGATTATTATACCGACATAGGAAAAAATCATTTGTTTGAGTATTTTTTATATATGAAAAGAGAGTGCGGCCGAGTGTTACATCTATTAAAGAAGTCTATTTGGTATGAAGCAGAGAGATAGACGTTCTAATGGGGTTTACTAGATAAAGTGATCGATACTGTAGTAGGAGATCAGAAAGTACATTACACTATAGAAATGCTATATATGACAACCGAGAATAAATGAGGCGAGAGGAAAGAGCATAGATTGTTAACAGTGTTAAAAGATCATTGTATCGCATTTTTGCAACACGCGCTAGTATGCTCGCCCGTGCTAACATCCAGGACATAGCATGCCGTCTGACACGCTGATCCGTGATCTAAATTCCTAATGTTTGAACACTCATGTTAGTGAAGAATCATGTCTCGTATTAAGAGAATTATCAAAATAGAATGAGATATTACATTGATATGAATGTGAGTGCGATGTTGTGATAAGAATAAATATGATAGATACTAAAAAGTATGATTCGGTGTTAAGTTTTTAATAGCAGACATAGTTGAGGCATACTCATGTATGGATTTCAGTGCGTGCCAGTCTCGGCTTAACAGTTCAATATGTACGATGCTATTGGGCGATTCGGTGTATGAGATATAAGAAGGTTGGAGATTGGGAGTCCACGTGTGTACAGTGAAATGTGTTAGAATGATGTTATGAGAATGGAGTAAGAGTGAGTAAGTAGTGCCTCATACCTATTTATATTAGCGAGTGATGATTGGTTTGTATGTAGTGACGAATATTGATAAGAGTTTGAGAGGAATTAGTATGAGAGATTTTGACATCGTGTGATGTATAAAGGAAGGGTTATTGAATAAGTAACGTAGATAAGAGTAAATGGTTATAGGTTGTGATGATGAGGACATTCTCTCTAGAGTATGAATATTATGTTATAGATAATGGTGAGAGACAGCTGAACATTAATATATAATATATTATATATATATGTATAGATAGCATAGAGGAGTCGAAATGGAGTCGACCAACTCTTGATCGTAGTTTCATATGGCGCGGCACGAAAGCCAAAGCAAAACTGTTGCGTGATGATATGATGTATATAGAATATGTATTTTATCATCGAGAATCATATGACTGTAGAGATTGCGTAGGAAGGTGGCTGGCGCAAGAAAATCGTTGGTGAATGTATAGGGACTAAGTCTTAGAGTGCGCTAGGGTCTTATGTGTTACCTGTGTATATTGTTATAGTAGTGAGACTATGGGCTGAATAGAAGTATAGATCTAAAGTTCAATGTGTTCAGATGGACAATCTTAGGGGCATGCTAGGTATGAGAAGAATGATTAAAATGAGGAATGAACATATTAGGAGTTGTGTGGTTTGAAGAAATGGGTAAACGGAGAGAATAAAGAAAATATGTTGAGAGGTTTGGTCATGTGAAAGGATGAATGATGGTCGGTTTTTAAGCGGATGTTAGTGGCGAGTGTGTTGGAAACCGATCGGCTGGGAGATCGAAGAAAAAGTGGATTGAGTCAGTAAATGAATGTCTGAAGGACAGAAATGTGAGTTTGGCAGAGGCGAGAATAAAGGTGCATAATATGAGAGTGAAATGCGGGGTTTTGTGAGGGTATGGTTGTGGCCCACCTGGGCCCAAGGATGAACACCCTTACATGACGATTTACCATAGTGAGGGGTCCGTCGCGGTTCCCGTGAAGCTATAGGATGGATTTTCTGACTGTGACGAGTCCTTACTAAGTAATGGTACAGAGGGGGGAGGGGTAAGGCTGGACTTTCTTTTCGACTTTCTTTTCTACTGCTTTTCTTTTCCGATGCTTCTTACGCACCTTACCACCAGTCTTGGGGAGAAAAAGGTAGATGAAGAATATATATATATATATATATATATATATATATATAAATATAAATAAAAATAAATATAAAAAAAAAAAATATATATAATATATATATATAATATACAGTATAATATAATATATATATATATATATAATATATATATATATATAATATATATATATATATATATATATAATATATTATATATAGATATATATCAAATATATATATATAATAATAATAATAATAATAATAATAATAATAATAATAATAATAATAATAATAATAATAATAATAATAATAATAATAATAATAATAATCAGATCATGTGAAATGTAATATTATATGCCCTAGCCCTAGAGCACAAATAAAACTTTACTAAATACTAAACTCTACTTTATATTGTATACCTCTTTAAACATATTGTATTTACTGTATTTTAATGCTAAATACCCTAAAAAGACTTGATATATAAAAAAAAAAAAGTAATTTTAAAAAAAAAACAAAAAAAAACAAAAAATTTTGGCCTTTGGTCTTTTTTAAAAAAACGTGTTTTTTTTTTTAAAAAAAAACGAACGTTTTTTTTTTAATCCCAACCATATTTTCATAATATATATTATATATATATATATATATAAATATATATATATATATATATTAATATATATATATATATATATATTATTATATATATATATATATAATATATATATAATTATATATATATATATAGTCAGCATCCCGAAGAGTTAAGGCATGTAACTAGAAAAACTAAAACAGCTACACGAAAATAAATATTTTATTAATCAGGAGACATTTTACCCCGGAATAAAGAAAAAATAAAAACAAATAACGCTTTTTAAAAATTAAAATTGTTTAAAATGTTGAAAAAAAATTAAGTGTTGAGAATTCAAAGATGATCGCGTACAGCAAGTGAGCAGGCAAAGGTTGCCAAATGTTGATTTTTTTTTTTAAAACTAACGAATACCCCCGGGTAACAAGAACGTTAATAGAGTCGGGCGTTTGCTCGGCCTACCGGGGAGCGCGGGGGGACTTCTCGCCCCCTCTGTCCCTCCGTCGGTCGAACGCTGATCAGAAATATAGCGCGCGACAGTGAAGTTAACATGAACTCGAGAAATAACGTTCTCTCTAAAAAACGTAGCGTTAAAAAGAAAAAAAAAAAAAAAAAAAAGAAAAAAAAAAAAAAAAATTGGTATTTGGCACTTTTGCTCTCAGAGAACAACTAAGGTGCGGTTTCAAGGTCAAGTTCAGAGCTAGTAAATACAGTGCGCGTAGGTGTATCATGATTAGTAGAAACTTAATACAGTTAAGTTTTGACCTATATATTATAATATAAATATTGAGAAATATAAAATATTTTCCTTGTGTTTATGAATTATTACGTGTCGATGTATATTCTATTTACGTCTCATACAAGACTAACGCTTCATATTATTTATCTCTGTATCGCGTTAAGAGCGCTTTCTAAGTGTGATAATCAGCACTCCAAAATTTCTGCTCTGGCGCTTATGTCTGATCAGTGTCTCTTAAAAATGCTTTACAATGCAAAATACCTCATAATACTACTATATTAATATTATATATTGATAGGTTCTCTCCTACTCGCTTATGCTTTCCCCTTATGAAAAACATTATAATAAACCTCTATCCATATGGATAGGATTAATTGCTAATGAGATATTTATTCATAGCCCATAGCTGTAGATAAGTGGTGTGAAACTTGTATGTTATCTGATAGTAAGAATCGCAGTTTACGTCGGACTTGTATCAAGAATGTGTGAAGAGGAGTTAGAGATCCCGTACAACCTATACTAAGTCACTATATAAACCCAACAGTATAAAGCTAGTTGTCTCAGATCGAAAATAACTTTGCTAATTAAGGACATTGTTAGATCTTTGCGAGCCATGCTTATCTAGGATGAGTTGAGCAAGATGTGATAGTATATTAGGCTGTAATCTTATCTACCTTCAACTGGGCTATTGTGTCTAGCGTACTAGGCTCACTATTGGAATAACAACTCTAGAGAGACAAAATATATATATACGCCCACTTACAATTATCTATTGAATTTGGGCCCAAGATACATCCCTTCTGTACGCTTAGCTCAAAACTTAAGAATATGTATGCAAATTTTATCAGGTAGCCCTCCCTTTACAGCGCATTCTCCCTATTATATATCACATGTGCCATTATATTATTCGGCTGTAAAAAAGTAAGCGATTCAATTCGTGTCAAGGGAAACTACTACTAGCAAATTTCAACATCTTTTGTCTCAACTAAAAATCGCAACAAATACGACGTGCTGACAGATTAGTTCTGCAGTCATATTTAAAAATCTCCTAGTGGTTGACAACCAGGAGTCTCAAAGTATACAGGAACAATCCTGGTGGTGTGGTTCTCTCCTAGAATATACTATTAGACGTGAGTATATCCGCCATGCATGTGAGTTCTTATCTTACACTGGAGCTACTATTATTCCACGATTTAGTAAAGTTATCCCTTTTTAAGTGCAATAATGTGTTATTATTACACTTTAAATCACAATAGAGCAGCTGTATTTACAATTGGGAAAAGTTATAAATGTCAAAGCCTATATTTAGGTTAAATAATGATTTGATGAATTAGAGAATTTATAAAAAACTTTCAACGTGCTAAAGGGTTACATTATTTTAATGCCGAGGCAATAACATCTTGTATGCATAAAGATGTAGAATATCTTTTTAACAATGCACACATCGCGAGGCGCCTAACGGTCATATAAAGACGTGGCCTCTATAGATTATTAGGTCTACTTTAGACTAAGAAAGTATCTCAAATCTGAGCCTGACAATTTTTCTAATTATGTTCACCTATATATAGTCAATCTCTTTCAGTTATATTCTTAGAAATACTAGAGAGTACCGTAGAAGAATAAATAGAGCGAAATGTACATGTCGATGCGTAAGTTGTGCTAAGACCTATCCGCTATACATGAAGAGAAGAAATGCAAGTCACCTTCCAAAGTTTACAGAGAAAGTCAACAACTATCGTAGTTGCACCATCACGAGCAAAATGTTGCTTGAAGATTATCCTTGAGGTAGCGAGCGAGATATTAATTGCCACTTTCCGAGAAATATGGATCCTTTAATTAATCTTCTAGGCTTGAAAGCTATAAGAATTAACTGACTATCTCTCTATGCGTATGCTGAAAGAAGTACGTCAGGCCGTTAGTTAGGACCCAACAATTGGTATCGTTCTACGCGCAGTATGAATTATTAACCCACCCGTCTCCGTGAATCCGGATTATTGTTGAGAATAAAGACCATCGCGAAACGGTGGCTGAAAGGTGTATAGTATTTAGTTAGACGGGAAAAATTTCAAGGCGGCGGACAGGACTTCAAGGACAAAGATTTGGAATTTGGGTGATCGCGATATGAATTTATCACACTATGATGACTAGACCATAAAAAGTACTCTGTAAATAATAGATTAACTGATTTCTTTTGTCTATTCTAATCCGTATAAAACTCTATTATTATTAGCTCAGATTACCAAATATTGTTATATCTTAGTTTATTTCACTGCTCGCGCATAGTCTGTATAATTATAAGTATACAAGAAGAACTAATACAAGATTTATTTGAGTGAAGCGATGTACCCAGATATATATATGCTATCTGTTTAGCTGGTTATCGGTGACAAAGTTACTCTATGTAACTAAGTTTTTCTCTGGCATTATTCTAGATGATTTCATTTAATTATGTTTATATATTCAAGTTTTTTATGCAGATTATCATAATAATGTTTGTAGTTTTTACTCTAGACATCGACTGATTATTTGAGTGTTACGATGCAGGAAGTATTAAACCATCCAATTTACAAAATGAGTGTAAAGAGATGCCATATAAAATACTTCCGTTGCTATATACGTTACTACGTAACAACTAAAATAAACGGTGCGAATGCTAGAATAATAAAATAACTAAAAATGAATCATAATTTGTGAAATATCTGACATTAAAAAACTGAATAAAAGATTGGGAAATACGAAACTACTCACCATTATGTAATTTTATTGTTACGGGTAACACGCATACATAAAATTGAAGATATATATTAGATGCCAAAGGATAATTTAACTTCCTGACGTCGTAACACAAAAACGGAGGTCGATGCTAGAGAAAAACTATAAACATATTTGGAATCTAGCTGCATAAAAAACTAGAATAAAAAAACAATAAAAAAATTTCTAAGAAAAATACAAAAAAAAATCATTTTTATTAGTTACATAGAGTTATTCTATCGTGATTTTTTGTTGCAATTTAAAGCTTTTAAATTAATCCGCAAAAGAGTACTATATAGTGTATATACTATATTAGGTAATATACAAAACATATAAATAATGAATATTTTAACTTTATTTAGCCTGATTTTATAACTATTTTGAGTAAAATAATAAATTGTTGATTTCAAACTTTTATTTAACCAAGATAATCTTTATACTCAAGATATTCAAATATTACATAATTGTAGTTTCAGGCATATGTATGAAATTTCAGATAATCGGAGACATACAAATAGATAGAAATTAATACTCAAAAAAATTCAATGTGCGTGTCTAATAATAATATTGTTATCCTAGAGCATCTTATATATATAATATAATATATATATATATACTATATAATATAATTTATATATAGATATATATATATATATATATATATATTATATAATATATAATATATATATAATATAATATATATATAATATTAATATATATTAATTATTAATTATATATATATAAGATAGTTAATATATATATACTTGAAATAGAAAAAGCTATAAATACTAGGCCCGTACCAGCATTAAACTTTATATTGAAATCTACAACGTATCGGAAATCGTTAAATTTCTACCTATTAATCATAGTATATTATATAGATGAATACTACTATAATATATTAAAACAATAAGAATTTTTTAAAGTAAACAAAATTCTATAATAAAACGGTTGTAATACGAAGAAGCTAATTAAAGATATATTAAAGTTTGATAGAAAATAATATTATATATAATATACTAATATATATATTATAGATATATATTAAGTTAATATATATATAGATAATATAGATATATATATATATATATAATATAATATATATTAAATATATTAATATATTATAGTATATATTATATTATATATATAGATAATATATGTAATTATATATATATATATATATATATATATAATATATAATAATATATATAATATAATTATATATAATTAATATATACGGGTTCATCATAATTTCAGGAAAAAAAATAAGTCAGGGAAACGTTTTTAAAGATATGCTAAGTCAGGGAATATAATGCCTAAATAAAAAGTCAGGGAAGACGTTGAAATTTATCAAATACATATATAAATTATAATCCGAGTAACCAAGTTGCATATTTTGATATGAATTTTTATTTTCTCATACTGTATAGAAATTAGTGGAATAAGATTATGAAGATGTATTTGTTATAATACGTGAGAATGAGAATGGAATAGGTACGAGTAATAAGTGAACATTCCTAATATAATGATATAAATCTACTCTATCCTGTTTCTTTCTATTTATAGTTCACTATTACCTACTATTCTTTCTACGATTTATGATTTTTAAAGAATAGTTTCGACAAGTTCATCCTTTCAATTGAAGGGGATTGGTATATGGATGTTGAGAGACTTAGTGATATAATGGTACTAATTTAGACTATATAATTGTTCATTGAATTATTACGTTTTCTTTTTTATAATGAATATTATATGATTATCAATGAACATCATGATAACCTTTATTTTTGATGGTTTGACTAGATAGCAAGTTCATATTGCAGTACGTTCTTAAATGTTTCAGTTTTAGAATAGGTATTTTATTTATTATTATATTTATATAAAAATGACTATATTCAAACAAGGAAAAATCTACTTATTTAAACGACTCATGACTGGTATGACGTCAAACTAGAACTCACAGTTATACATGGTGTATTGGTAAAAGCCTTAAGTAGATATGATTTCCAAATAGGACTATTAACTGTATAAAATATGTAAAAAGTAAACTTATTTAATTTATCTAACATTGGGACTAGCCAAGCCGATTATAGAGTTATTATAGTACACTAATTCAGTGAGGTGATAAATAACTCATTTGAATTTTAATCTAAATAACGCTTAAGCTAGATATATATAAGGATTCACAACCTATATCATTATGAATAAACTTATTTTCAATTTAACTGAGTTCATATAATAACAAATAATTAGTCAAAGTGTGTATATTGCACCTGAAATAAATATTATGCCATTCCATCAAACTTCTAATCATATCTCTAACGATAGTAATAATGACTTTTGAGGTTAGTATATATAATAATACCTAATCACAAAACCAGTATTTATGACAATTACAAAGTTCAATACTTTTTTGACATAAATAGATGATATGTTATACCAATAGATCTGGATAAATTATATATACTGGCATTAAAAGGATGTTGATAGTGGTAATGAATATAATATATAATGATCTTTAATATCACTGAGGTTGCTGCCAAAACTTACAGCCAATAAAGCTTCATACTTCATTCGGTGTCATGCAGGTATTTCTTTACGTGGAAACAAGTCTCATACTAAACTTTCCCAATTCAAGTCTGTGTCCGGATAGTGCAATTAGAATAGCTTCAAATTAGTCTCAACTAAAAATAGAGGACAGAATGAATATATGTATAATAATATAGTTGAATAACCATGACTTGCTACCTAATTTTTACTTTAATATGAATAAGCAAAGAGACACAATTAACACTCGATACTTTGCTCAGTGTAATTGAAAACTCATTCTACCCATTGTATAATTACAATTCAAAATATTTATTAGTAGTAATTGGTGATTGAGATCTTTTTAAGAGCACTGGTGATAATAGTTTTTTCTGTCTATATATATGATATACCTTTAAATCTAATAGTATATATGATGGAATAATTAGTTAAGCTAAAGTTATATTAAAATATATTAAGGAATATATACATATTCGCAGACTGTAGCGAATACAAAGCACGCAACAGCTGAACACTCAAAACAAAGTTAGATAATGCTATAGATCTGAAATAAATTGTACAAATGAGGTTTTTTACTAATGAAATTATAGTCAAACTAATAAATTTAGTTTATTGATAGAAGTAAACAATTCCATAAAAATATATCATAGCATCATGAAAATCTGTAACATTATATGGATACGACTGAGTGCGCACAAATTCTATAACATGACCTCTCCAAGTAGCGATAAATTTATCTTAAAAGAGATTTATCCTTATTTGCTATCTCAGAGTATATAAAACTCGGATAGTAAAGTGTAAAAGGAGTATTTAATGAAATTTAACGATAGATCAATGCCACAGCAATTTACTCAGATATGTTAACGATACAAATCCTCAAAAAATAGTCTATAACATAAAGACAATAAATACCTGAACATAAAAAAAAGAGAATCAAAGATTTGAGAAACAATATAAACAAATTAATCCATATATAGTATATACATACTTAAAACTGAAGAGCAGAGAAAGTATGTCTCTAAGATTGCTACACTTTGAACAACATCAGTACTTACGTACGTAACGCTTTGGAAACCTTCAAAACAATAACATGCATTTCTTTCTTAAGATAAAGATATAATAACACTGTAAATCGTCGCTCTCATATTCTATGCAAACTATATAGATCTAATTTATTAATCTCACAGCTGAGTGGCTATTAAAAACCTATTTGTAAATTATTTTCAATTACTAGAGTTTTAATATTACATTATAGCTTTTATGAAGTAGTCTATAGCTTGTCTCGTTATATTATTTAGTTATCTATCTTGATTGTCTTTAGACATAGACAATAGCTAACAATTATTACTTTTTGGAAAAAAAATAAAAAAAGGATGACTGTGTACGTAAGCTGGTACATAATAATTTTATATTAGGCTTGTTTTAACAATATAGAAAATAAAAAAAAATAAAAGTAAATTTTTGATATATTTAAATTCATCCATTTTTAAATTCATCCATGATAATGAACAGTTTCTAAAGTTAAATTTTCTAATATAATTATTAGATAATGTTAATGCAACTAATATATATAGATAAATATGGAGCTATGCTAAATTGAAATTATGTAAAATATAGATTATATAATATGAATTTAATGACAGCGATAAAATAATAAAGAATAAACACGCTGGTCAGGAACTTTCTGGAAAGTCAAGGAAGGTCAGGGAAAGTCAGGAAATCAAATTCAAAATTTAAGTGAACCCGTATATATATATATATAATATATATAATATAATATATTATATATATATAATATATATATATATATATATTATATTTATATAATAATATATATATATAATATATATAGGACGGTTCATTACATTAGTAGAATTAATCATAAACAAATCAAAGTTCACATATTTACAAGGATGGATCATAATTAGAAGAAATATAAAACGTCGCTCTCCATCAGTAAATAACTTAGATTATACAAAATAAAAGCAATTAAATGATTCAAAATCTGTATTAATGGTAACTAAATTAAAATGGAATATTAAATTATTAACAACATCAGGAAAATTCTTAAACTCACCAGACAAAGTCTCAGACATCTCCAAGTTTCATATTAACGAATGTAAACAAACAAACTCCATATTTAAAGAGAGTTAAATTAGCTGTAGTTTAAATGGGCCTGAATCACTAAGAGAGGGTTTAATGTTGTGAATATATAAAGCTTCCAAAATATGCAAGTTGGTTGGTGAATTACTTGTTTGTGTTAATATTATTGAAATCGGTGATTCGTAATTAAAGTATGGTCTTTGAGCTGCACGTTTCTCAACCGGGGGGTCGCGACCCAAAAGGGGGCCGCGAGGATATACGGTGGATCGCGGTGGGTCACAAAAAATAAAATTAAAAATAAATATGTACAGAATTATTATTTAAAAGTTAATAACCTTCTGGAGGTCAAGTTACAAATACTAAATTCATCTAAAAGTTTGTTTTAGTTAAGGAAATTAATATATATATATTATATATATATATAATATTATATATATATATATATATATATATATTATATTAATCTAGAAATCTCTCC
>JABUQX010096177.1:25000-26623 GCA_015478945.1 Trachelipus rathkii | reverse complement strand
GTTGTACTTCGTTCCAGTTTCTCAGATTGGTGTTTAACCGTTTCCGCATTTATCGTGAAACTTTCGCGTTTTTCGTGCCACTTCATATATATATATATATATATATATATAAGTAAAAAATGCATCGCCCGACTATACAAGTCCCTGAAATTTGATGTTGGTGGACAAGTATAAAAAAATCCCAATATTTCGCGCAAAATATTTGAATTTTTGAAAAAGTGAAAAATTGATATATTTTTCTACTCATCCGATCAACATCAAATTTCCAAATTTCCGATAATTTTTTTGTATACTCAAGAAAATTTTTAAAAATTTTCACAATTTTTTTATTATTTGTCCCAAGAACAAATTCAAAACATTGCATATACAAAGAAATTATCTAAGTAAAAAATGTGCCTCTCTAGGCTACATGTGCCCTGAAAATTTTACATCCACTTCGCAAGAACAGGAAAAAATTATCAATTTTCATTTCAAAATCAAAAAAAAGTTGGTTTAGATTTGGACAACCTAATTCTAAGAAACTCAAAAAAATCAGTAAAATAACTATTTGACTATTATGAGTAATATGGACCTAACTTTCTAACCATATTTCAAGTTTGAAGTCATTTCGAAAAATTTTTGGAAGTCGATACGAAAAATGTCAAAAACATGGGTTTTGAAAAATTTTAAATTCTGAAGAATGACCACAGTCACAGCAAAAACACCCGAAACAACGTTTTAGAGGGCAAAAAAGCTACAATTTAGTGTTTATGGGGTCAAAAGTGGCTGAGAAAATTCAGCATTTTAGTAATCCCATTTTAGGGGGTGAAAGGGTGGGCGTGCCCTTAAGAATAGTTGCACCTCGTCTGAAGAGAAAAATTTGTGGGTTTTATAACATAACAGAGAACAATGCTGAAAACTTTTAAAAAACAAATAGAAGGTATTAGATAAAAACATTAAATTAGAAAGAAATGCAGAGGTCAAGGCTATGATGGAGACAAATATGCGGGGAAATAGTCAGGACTTCAGGCTCGTATAGAAAATTGTTCCAAATGCAGAATACATTCATTGTGCAGTTCATAATTTAAATTTAATTCTTGATGATTCTGTAAAAGATATAATGGCTCTTCAAAAATTTTATGACAAACTGGAAAAAGTATATGTGTATTTCAGTTTTAGTACAGCTCGGTGAGAAGGAATTAACAGCTGTTCAACAAATAACGAATGCATCACAAAAACACTAAAAAATTGTGTCCAACTAGGTGGTCATCCAAGTATGATTCCTTACTAGCAATAAAAAACAATTTCAAAAGTATTTCGCAATTCTTATCTCAAGTGATATTTATGAGTCAAGTGAAAGAAACGAAGCCCTTGGTCTCAGGAAGCAGTTAAAAAATTTTGAGTTTATTCTCTGTCTTGTGTTTCAAAGTAAAGTATTGGAAAGCATCAATGTTGTCTCAAAAATATTGCAAAGTCCAAATACAGATCTTCAGAAAGCAACTTGCCTATTGGGACAAGCAAAATCAAACTTCTGTGAGCTAAGACACAAATTTGAAGTTGTAGTGAGAGAAACTACGGAGTTAGCACATCATTGGAACATTGAAGCAAAAATTACTTCCAGACGTCAAATACAGATTAAAAAGT
>JABUQX010096177.1:15000-20000 GCA_015478945.1 Trachelipus rathkii | reverse complement strand
GTTGCCTTAATTAAAAAATTAAAAATGTTCCTCGGCATGTATCAACAATCACAAATCATTTTAAAAGAAAAAATCTACAGAAAACTTTATCTGAAGAATAATAATGATCTCTTATGTAAGTATATCTCTTTACATTCCTATTACCTATTACTTTATTTAAAGCACAATAATCTCTTATTTGAGCAACTTTATTTACATTCTTATTAACTTTCCTATTACCTTGTTTTTCCTTTTTAGCTCGAAAAATAAGTGAATTTAATTAGAAATTCAGTTTAGTATAACAATCTGAAAAGGCTAAGAACAGAATAAGGGCAACTTACGAGTATCACCTTAATAGCGATGATGAAAAAACCAGAAAGCGTGAAAAAAGGACGAAATGAATGAAAATTGTAGGAATAATTTTCTTTCACAAAACTTTAAAATCTTTACATTATGCTTTTGATGAATAGTAACCAAATTAATTATAAAAATGTGTAGACATATGGAACTGACGATGAAGATCATAATTTTATTATAATAGTCATTTCATTAATTATATTTTACACCACTTATAAAACCATTCCTTCCTACAAACAACAACTCTCCAAACAAATACACACACACAATCATTACACAACAATATTTAAACAGACGACAACCTAACCACCCTTCACCGCACACCCCCACCCCCGACATTTTCAAACTCACACAATACTCTATCACACAAAGCCCAAAAATCCCTAGCAAGACAAGGTGGGGATATCAACCTCAAATGATCATATCTTCCTGAGATGCCCCACGCTTGCAGCAATGAGA
The DNA here is from genome assembly GCA_015478945.1 of Trachelipus rathkii. Taxonomy (NCBI): domain Eukaryota; kingdom Metazoa; phylum Arthropoda; class Malacostraca; order Isopoda; family Trachelipodidae; genus Trachelipus; species Trachelipus rathkii. The sequence continues at coordinate 19,205 of JABUQX010096177.1, read as the reverse complement.
GCCCAATTCCGGGTTGTATCTCTGGGGGACCTTTGGATACTGCCGGCGGACGTAGCAGGTGTCCTGGGCTCATTATGGCCCTTCAATTAAGAGTAGACCAGGATGAAAAAAGTTGCATATATATATATATATATATATATATATATATATATATATATATATATATATATATATATATACTAACACTTTATATATATATATATATATATATACTTATATATATACTATATATATATATATATAGGGTGCGGCAGAACGGATTGAGTAATTTTGAAGAGTTATAAAAATGTAATGGGAGTACATAGAGATGACATGTTATTATACTCGAGGTTGGGAGTTCTTACCATTTTTAATCCTTAAGTTCTGAAAATAATGTCCTCAAGATGGCCCCCATTATTAGCAACACACTGATGGAGCCGTTCTCTGAAGTTTTGAACAGCACGTTCACACATATAGCGTGGTATTGCGTTGACTTCTTCAACAATTCGCTCCCTTAGCTCTGGTAGGGTGTGAGGGCGACTTTTAAACACCTTTTCTTTCAGATATCCCCACAGAAAGAAATCGCAAATGCTCAAATCAGGTGACCGTGCAGGCCACCCTACATCACCCCTCAGAGAGACAAGACGTCCGGGAAACATTCTTCCCAAAACAGTGAGTGAGTTTCGGGCTGTGTGAGCTGTAGCCCCATCTTGTTGGAACCACAAGTCCCCAACCCCAAATCCTCAACAATCTCTTCCATTTTTGGATGCACGAAAGTGTTCAGCATGGTGACATAACGTTCGGAATTTACGGTCACAGTCACTCCTTCCTCCTCAAAGAAGTATGGGCCTATAACACCAAACCGTGATACGGCACACCATACCGTTAGTTTAGGGGAATGTAGTGGCCTTTCCTGGATAACTCGGGGGTTATTTAATGCCCAGTAGCGGAAAATGTGCCTCGTCGCTACTGAAGAAGGCTGCCTCGGGTGGGATCTGTGCAAGCATTTGCGCACACAGATCTCGGCGGTTTACATAATTTGTTTGCTTCAATTTCTGAGCCATCATTATTTTATATGGATGGAAATGTAAATCCATATGCAGAATCCTTCTCAAACTGCGGTCGGATATTCCCAAAGCAACAGCATGCCGTCGGGCAGAACGTCGAGGCGACTGCACTACCGCTGCTCTTACTCGCTCCACATTTTCTGGTGTTCTGATGGATCTGCGTCGGCCATGTGTATCTGTTCGTAGTGTACTACCAGTTGACTCTAATTGTCTAACCCAGGACCGAATTGTGTTCGCCTGAGGAACGGGATCGTTACGCGGAATGTTGAACCGTCGCCGAAAAGCTCTTTGCGTCGCGATCACAGAATTGTTGTTTTCATAAAACGCCCGCACGGCAAAGCCGCGATATACTCCCATCCACACCATATTCGATACTAAAATGGGAATTTAGACGGAAGAAAACGAGACCGCGAGCATCTGCCTCCCGACTCACCCCCAACAGAGAACCCCAAAAATTCTCTATTTGTTCTTCACTCACATTATATATATATATATATATATATATATATATATATATATATATATATATATATATATATATATATATATATATTATATAGTTATATATATATATATATATATATAAGAAAAAAGCCAAGCCATCACGAAATCCATCTTGATAGGTTTGAAAAATTCTTCTCTTTTTAATCATTTTTGTCATTATGAGTGAAATATATTTTGAAAGTTTGATGTGAAGACCGAAAAATGCTGAAAACTTCAAAATCTTTTCAAACTTTGTTTCAAAACAGAAATAAAAGAAAAAAGTACTAAGTCAACGAAGGGTCCATCTTGCATATTGATTTTCAAACTTGAGGATTTTATTAAGATTATATCGTGAAAAATATTAAAGTTTGTATAATATTTACGCATATCCAGAAGTAAAAATACCGAGGACTTCTGTATTTATATATATATATATATATATATATATATATATATATATATATATATATATATATATATATATATGAATAAATTTTCGCGCACAATCCACAAGGAAAATGAAAATACCGAGAACTTTCGTGTATTTGGTAACTGATGATGTGGAGAGAAATGCACGAAGTGCTCGGATATCAATCTTTTCTCGTGGATATATAATAATATGTAATATAGCCAGCTATATGTATATATATATATATAATAATAAATATATATATATATATATATATATATATTTATATATATATATATATATATATATATATATATATATACTATATATAACTTTAATATATATAATATATATATATAACTAACTATATTTATATGTATATGTATATATATGTAATAATATATATATATATATATATAATAATAATAATATATATATATATTTATAATATAATAATAATAATATGTATATATATCTTTAATATATATATATATATAATATAATATATGTAATATTTATATAAAACGATATTTCAATAATATCAATTAAATATAATATACATTACTAGCCAATATCAACCAATAATAACGTTTATTTATAATAGGTATCGATGTATAGAACCAATGATAATAATATAACTCATATGTATATACTAACTCTTTATATAACAATATTATGCTGTATAACAATAATAATATAATAATAATATATATAATAATAATAATATAATAATATGTATATATAATATATAATAAATAATATATATATAATATATAATAATATATATATAATAATAATATATATATAATAATATAATATTGTTACTGTAATATTAATTAAATATCGATTATTTATTAAAACATCGATTATTAATATGTTATCATATTTATAATATATATATAATATATATAATAATAATAATATATATATATATGTATAATAACAATAACAATAATAATAATATATAATATATATATATATATTTCTATATAAATATATATATATATATATATATATATATATATATATATATATATATATATATATATATATATATATATATATATATATATATATATATATATATATATATATATATATATATATATATATATATATATATAGTCCAATTATAGTAGGGGAAGAATTGAGACTACATCGCTTCAACACAATTTACAATTTGTTCGGTTTCTGTTGATGGCTACAGAACCAAATATCACTGGAAGATTTTGACAAAATATGCGCGATAGCGTCAATATAAAATGGTTATTTATTTTTTTAATTCCCTTAGTTAACAAAATTTATTTTTTCTCTTGTATTTAACAAAATAACAGATGATTTTTTTAATAAGAAAATAAAGGACCTTATAAGTTTCATGGTGCAAATAAATATTTTTTTTTTAAACTTTTTTTTTTAATTTGTTACTAGTATATTATATTAGCAATTAGTTGAGTTGTGAACGAGAAAGATACGAAATATGAAATTATTGACATTTAATAATGAAGCAAGCAAAAACGCTCATTTTGCATGAGAAAGAAAACGGGTTTTAGTGCTAATACGTGAAAAAATTTAAGGTAACAAAAAATAATGTTTGTGGGTGAAATATGTTCCGTATTGTTTTCCTTTTTATATATATACAGATTTTGTGCATACATTACAAAACATATCATAGCCTTAACTGAGAGGGCAGTAAACCTCTACCTAACCTATATGTATCGACCATGCAATAAAACTCAACCTAACCTATATAAATCGACGATGCATTAAAATCCAACCTAACCTATATGGATATACTTTGCCGTAACATTTGTTCTTGTTTTTGGGTAAGATTTTTGCACTACAGAAAATGTCCCGAAATGTTGCCGAGTCCCACGCTGAGTCCCGGGCACTTCTAATTGTGCGATGCGTTAAAAAGTACGATATTATTAAATAATTGCCGTTTTTTTGTATTTAAAATTTTGATACTGTTTATTGACACTGAAATTTATTGTTAGTATTATAATATATGATAAAAAATTATAGAAAAAAAATTCACCAGCACCATGCTTTAGAGATCAATATATATATATATATATATATATTCTTATATATATATATATATATCATATATATATATATATATATATATATATATATATATATATTATATATATATATATATATATATATATATATATATATATATATAGGTCTTAAAACTACAACCGATTAACAAAAGATCTCTATATTCACTACAATAAAGAATTATACACATTTCAATTTTCCTA
>JABUQX010096177.1:5000-7500 GCA_015478945.1 Trachelipus rathkii | reverse complement strand
TATATAATAATATATATATATAATATATATATATATATATATATTAATATATATATATATACGTATATATTATATATAATTATATATATATATATAATATATATAAGATATATATATACATATATATTATATATATTATTTATATATATAATACTTTATATATATATAGTAATAATATATAAATATATATAAATAATAGTATTATATATATATATATATATATATATAATATATATATATATATAATATATATATATATATAATATAATATATATATATATATGTGTATAAAAATATATATATATTATATATATATATTCCTGAAAAGTATCCAAACTGACTCTCTTCCGCTGAAAGTAATTACTGGAGGCTCTCACACAGAAATGGAAGATGTAGGGAACATTTGGGCGCGGCAAGTGCTTTTAAGCTTGATGGACACGTCCATAGTTACGACTGTTGCGAGTAAAATAGGTTGCGTGTGAACGTCGAGTTTATTCATTGAGTGAGGATAACTGAACGTGTGAGGACAAAGATACTGCATCAAGTTTTGCCAGAAATAAAATGATACGCAGGCGGAAACAATTAGCAAGGTTCAACAGGCTTTTGGTATGATGCAAATGAGGTTTACCCAAATGAAATACTGGTACAACCGGTTTAAATATGGCCACGTGTCACCTGAGAGTAATCATCGTTTAAGAAGGTCGTCAGAAAGACGAATACAGAAATCCATTGAGAAAGTGAGGCCCTTGATAATGCCAGATCAGGGTTTGACAGTGAGGGAAATTGCTGATGACATCGAATTCAGCAAAGATTCTGATAATATAATTTTACGGGATGAATTAGGATTTCTTAGGCCTTAGGTAGCAAACAAATTTGTGCCAAAACTGCTTTAGCATTACAAAGGAAAGTCAAACTTGACGTCGCACAAGACATGCTGGAAACATTTAACAGGGATGAAGAGTTCCTCAATACTGATAGCTGGAGATAAAATCTGGGTGTATGAGTACGACCCAGAAATTAATGTCCAGTCATCACACTGGAAGCATTTAACATTTGCGAGGCCCAAGAAAGCACGACAGGTAAGGTGCAAAATCAATTTAATGCTGATTGTTCGATTGCCGTGGCACCGTGCATCACGAATACGCGCCTGAAGGACAAACAGTAACTAAAGAGTACTATCGTTACGTCCTCCGTCGTCTCTGTGATACAGTTTGTCGTAAACGATGGAATCTGTGGTCATCACAAAACTGGAAACTAAATCACGATAAATTTACGGGATGAATTAGGATTGCTCAGGGTAGCAAACAAATTTGTGCCAAAACTGCTTTAGCATTAACAAAGGAAAGTCAGACTTGACGTCGCACAAGACACGCTGGAAATCGGAAACAAGGAAACATTTCAATCGTTTGCTGTTCACCTTACTCTCTTGGACATGACTCCGTGCGCCTTCTGGTTATTCCCGAAGCTCAAATCTCCAATGAAAGGCAACCACGACAGCAGATTTGAGGAAACTCCAACAGATGCCATTTCATAGATGCTTCAATCAATTGCAAACTCGTTGGACTAAATGTGTTGAAACCCAAGGATCCTATTTTGAAGGAAATTTTGAAGTGAGCCTCATCAGGTTAGTAACATTTATTCCCGGCATATGTCGGATACTTTTTAGACGGACATCAGATATATAATATATATACATTATATATATATATTTATATTATTTATATATATATATTATATATATATATATATAATAGATTTTTTTCATTTTTGTATATAGATATTTATTTGATATTTATACTTTTGCTAAATATCATAGATATATTAATATTCATTTGTATATATAGAGAGAGAGAGAGAGAGAAGGAGAGAAGAGAGATGAGAAAGAGGAAAAAGGGAAAGAGAAAGAGAGAGAGAGAGAAGAGGAAGAAAGAGAGAAGAGAGAGAGAGAGAGAAGAGAAAAAATTTCTCCTACCTGTGATCTGAAGTTCATTTGGAAGGGTACTTTTATATCTTTTTTCATTTTTTTGTTTGACAGGATTTTAAATGAGGCATAAGTATGTGTATCCTAATAGGAACCATACACTTTCATTTCAAAATGTGTGTATATGATATTCAGATTCTTTTAAAAATAATGATATTAAACACTATATAGATTAAGCATTAAAAAAAAAATAAAAAAAAACGAATCATATTAAACGGTCATGAAAACTGAACGCTACAATTATAAAATCCCCCCAACATTAGAAAACATTCCCCCCAACTCCTCCAAAAAAAAATAAATGAAAAATTATTGCAGTAATTATACGACTGCAAATGACTACCACAACGGTAATAAAAAGTAATGTACGAGAACTTAAACAAAAAAGAGATATGAACTACAAAAGAGGGGGAAAACAGAGTTTATGTTCTAATAATTGGTTTGGGGTTCTATTAAGGCCTTTAGATAACCCTTAAATAATTGAATGCGAGGAAGCTGGTCTTCAAAAGCGCGTCGAAGAGA
>JABUQX010096176.1:0-43438 GCA_015478945.1 Trachelipus rathkii | reverse complement strand
TATATTATATTATATTATATATATTATATATATATATATATATATATATATATATATATATATATATATATATATATATATATATATATATATATATATATTATATTATGTGTATATTATATTATAGATAAGCAACATGATGTAACAAAAAAACTATGAACAGCTACAGGAAATAAATAAAATTTTAATTATCAGGAGACATTTTTATCCATGAAATTAAAAATAAATAAAAAATAACGCTTTTGAAAAATTTAAAATTATTAAAAATGTTGGAAAATCTGTATGATAATAGTAGTAGAAAGGGCATATTGCAAGCGGTTTTGTGTATATATATATTTTCCCAGCTTTTTGGCACCCCTTCGAAGAAGTGGTGCGCCAGACGGTTGCGCAGCAACCAACCCTCGTACGTGTCCCCCCTTAGTTTTTGGCCAACCTTTGACCCCCTTTAGGGGGCTTAGTCCCCCTTTTGATGTTTTGGGCTTGATATTTCAGTCCTTGATACCGCATCAAGGCCCGAAATTGACCTTTCATAAAGGTTTGTGAGGGATTATGTGGGATTAAATTGAGTTCGTGTAGGTACCTTACGCTGTACCTGCTGTAGGTAACTGTCCTAACTTGAGGTCATGTAGGTACCTGTCCTAACTTGAGTTCCTGTATGTACCTGTCCTAACTTGAGTTCATTTTATTTCCATCCACACTCACACCTACACCTACACCTACACACACGCACAAACACACGGCTACGTATAAACACACACCCGTTAGGCTACTTATACACACACGCACACTCGCTAGGCTACTTATACACACATACACCCACCCATAGACACTTACACTCACACCTACACCTACACCTACACACACAAACACACACATACCTAGACACATACACCCGCCCTATATTCACACACCCACCCTCACCAACCCCGCCATAGATACATACGCCCACCCTAGATACATACACCCACCCTAGCTCACACCTACACCTACACCTACACACGCGCTATGACACTTATACACACATACACCCACCCATAGACACTTACATTCACCTCTAGACACTTACACTGACCCATAGACACTTACACTTACACTCACACACACACACACACACACTCGATATCTTAATGCCTCTGCTTTGATGCCTCAGCTTTGATGCCTCAACTTTGATGCCTCAGCTTTGATGAATCAGCTTTAATGCTTCAACTTTGATGCCTCAGCTTTGATGCCTCAGCTTTAATGGCTCAGTTTTGAAGGCTCAACTTTGATGGCTCAACTTTGATGGCTCATCTTTGAAGGCTCAGCATTATTGATGCCTCAACTTTGATGGCACATCTTTGATGGCGCAGCCTTATTGATGGTTCAACTTTGACGGTTAAACTTTGACGGTTCAACTTTGACGGTTCAACTTTGATGATTGCCAATCACCGTAAGGAGTGTTCTATTAATGTTCTAGTAGTGTTCTATGAGTATTCTATGAGCGTCAGGTGAGTGCCAGGTGAGTGCCAATGAGTGCCAAGTGAGTGCCACATAGTGCCAAGTGAGTGCCACATAGTGCCAACTGAGTGCCACACAGTGCCAACTGAGTGCCACTTTTTCAAGCCTTTTCAAGCCTCCCCTGAGCCTAGAATAGCCCTAATGTTGGTGCCTACCCCTAGGTTAAAAGGTATGTGGAATCGATTGGTGTATATTATAAGTTGCTAGGATGCTTCCTACTATGAGTTAGCTTTTTTCTAGCACTTCTAGCACGACAGAATATATATCTAAAGAGTTACACATTTGGGCAGTGATCGCAAACGTTTCCGAGTCCGCGTACGCGCCCGCGTCCGCGTCCGCAGGTGACCCCCGCCGCGAAACCGCCGCGAACAATAACGATAAATATGATATCAATGTAAACTATTCAAAGAATTTCTTTTCAAATATACTATGAGTCATACATTTTACTTAATATTTAAACATTTTTTATTAAAAACATATACTTTACAGACCTTAAAGCAGTAAAACAGTAAATCAATAGCTCAATTGCCTAGCACAGAGGGAATAGTAAGGCTTTGTTTTACTACTTTACTGCTTTACTGCTTTACATAATATGTTTATTAACATTATGTTTTCTCTTATATTATTTATTTTTGTTTTAATACTATTTTAATTATAAATTTTTAAAAAATGTAATTAAGAATAAAAACAATTAGTGTCTGCTAAATTAATCTTTTATTTTGCTAAAATTGTACGAAATTTTATTTAAAACCGAATTTATAATATATATATATAATATATAATATATAGTATATAAGAGATATATATATATATATATATATTATATATATATATAGTTATATATATATATATATTATATATATATAATATATAATAAATATATATATTATATAATATATATTATAATATATATATATATATATATATATATATATATACGAGTTTTAAGGGTTAGTAAATTCTGCGTTTTTTTAAAAGCATTTATACTAATTAGAAACTTTAAAATCATTACATACCATTTTGGCATTTAAATAATATTTACAAGTTTATTAAAATCACCACATTATTTAAAAAGCATATAATGAAATAAATACAATAGACTCCACATAAATTAGAATACAAGGGTTGAACGGAGTAAGACATAGTTTTTCATAACTTACATTATTATATTTTAAAAATAAGATGATATAATGATTATTCAATATACATTTTAGGTTCAGAGAATCAATTATGTGAACAGTATCGTTTATTGCCCTATAAACAGAAATCCAATGTCCTGTTGAGGTGATGTGACAAGGCGATGTATTGAATACGAAGCAGATATCCTTCTCCAACTTTACAGAGTTTATTTCGTTAATAGCGAACACACCTAAAAAGCGGGGTTCATTTTTAAACACCGATTTTATTTCCTCTTCATTCATCTTTAATAATTCAAAAGCACGTTGCGTACTCTATCAATTTCAATGAGTTGAGGATGTTTAAGATAGACCACTACAGTGATGGTTGATTGTAGACTTGATCCAAAAGAGAGACTTAGTCCTAATGTACCCTTTCTCAAAATGTTTAAATGATAGGCGTTACAAGCTGAAAGGTCTGCAGTGAGATCATAGGCGTATAAATTACTAATCTTTGCGTATTCCTCAATATTTAATCCTGTCCTACTACCATTACATGATACAGTATTGGCTATTAAGTCGCAAAAAGGGCGAGTACAGAGAGATAGGTCTCCGTTGTAAAACATTTCATAATCACGTCCATGAGGTAATCCATTCACATGTAAACTGATACCTCTAAGGCCGAAAGGTGTGAATTTTATAGGTGACTTTATAATTCCCTGAGTAGGATTCATGTTCCACAATCCTATTATTACTTTATGTGGTAAATTTCTGTTCACAATGTTAGGGATATTGATACTCGATAATCCTTGAGTGAAATTAAATATCTTGGTTTCAACTCTCTTAATAGGATACTTAGCTGTAGTATTCAAAAGCGACTTTTCCATTTCCAAATGACGCTGTGGTGATAATTTTACTTTTCTAACATAGAGATAGGCCTCTAACAGTTTGAAAATAGGTTCTGGGAATACAGCTGTAGCAGTAGGTTTACTTTTATATTTTAAGAAGCAAATTTAGGATTTGATTCCGGGTTAAAAGGATTCTAGTACCTACAGATGGTAGAATGAGTCTTTCTTGAGAGAAGATATCACCATTTAAACGACCGTAAAATTCAGAAGTATTATTTATGACTTTAGCTGCTTTATCTATATGTGCAGCCTCACTTTGAAACTATAAAAACCCGACATGATTGAGATGAGATTGCTTTAGCATCGTTGAAAATTTAACAAATGCTCTATATGACTCTATAAGGATAATTAGCCGCTGACGCAACCTAGTGAAGTTCCGTTAAGTAGACTTCCAACCTGAGTGAACATTGTTATACAGGAAATTTTGATTCTGTATATACTATATGATCGTCACCCGAAGGAGATCTGTACCATCAGGTTTTGTCAATTTCGTTTTTACATATAAAACACATTAGATGGATCTAGGTATTGATCAGAAGTGCCTGGAATATTGAACTCTAGAGGAACATCTGTATTGGTAATTGAATGCATAGGATTAATACTGATAAAGTTGGAATCGCTTACGCTAATCTGGGTAGGGTTCATGGAGAAGAGATCCAATTCACTCTTACAACAATCAGGGCTAGAAGGATGAAGGAAATGCATCTTGTATGTGTTAAATTCAGTAATAAACCAACTTTATATACTATAACAGTAATTCGCTGACCGGAGCAAGTTTAACCAAAATACAAATACATCAATACATTTTTTCTTTAGAGTTTTTTTTCCCTTAGGCTTTTTCTTTATGACAGTCTTCTTGAACCCTCGACCTTGACCTGACATTTTACGTCTTATTTTACGCTTAACATCATCCAACATCTCATCTGAAACATAGGCAATGCGTCTTTTCAATGTTGCACGGGGGTTAGCTCCTGCCGCAATATCTTGAATAGTAGGCAAACCTGTTCTTATAGCTCTTTTGCCTATATATTCCCCACCTCTCCTGAGTAGAGGCCTTGCAACATTAAAAAGACGCATTGCCGATGTTTCAGATGAGATGTTGGATGATGTTAAGCGTAAAATAAGACGTAAAATGTCAGGTCAAGGTCGAGGGTTCAAGAAGACTGTCATAAAGAAAAAGGCTAAGGGGAAAAAACCTCTAAAGAAAAAATGTATCGATTGACTTGCTATTTAATTACTAACTGTTAACTTTTACACGTGCAGCGTATTACTGTATATGTAATGTTTTTCATGAAAATGTTCATTATACGACCAGAACTCACACATACAAGATGCATTTCCTTTATCTTCTATCCCTGATTGTTGTAAGAGTGAATTGGATCTCTTCTCCATGAACTCTACCCAGATTAGCGTAAGCGATTCCAACTTTATCAGTATTAATCCTATGCATTCAATTGCCAATACAGATGTTCCTCTAGAGTTCAATATTCCAGGCACTTCTGATCAATACCTAGATCCATATAATGTGTTTTTATATGTAAAAACGAAATTGACAAAACCTGATGGTACAGATCTTCCTTCGGGTGACGATCACATAGTATATACAGAATCAAATTTCCTGTATACATGTTTCACTCAGGTTGAAGTCTATCTTAACGGAACTTCACTAGGTGCGTCAGCGGCTAATCATCCTTATAGAAGCTATATAGAGCATTTGTTAAATTATTCAGACGACGCTAAACAATCTCATCTCCAATCATGTGGTTTTTATAGTTTCAAAGATGAGGCTGCACATATAGATAAAGCAGCTAAAGTCATAAATAATACTTATAAATTTTACGCGTTTAAAGGTGATATCTTCTCTCAAGAAAGACTCATTCTAACATCTGTAGATACTAGAATCCTTTTTAACCCGATCAAATCCTAAATTATCGCTCTTAAAATAAAAAGTAAACCATACTGTAACAGCTGTATGCCCAGAAACCTATTTCCAAAACTGTTAAGAGGGCCTATCTCTATGTTAGAAAAGTAAAATTATCACCACAGCGTCATTTGGAAATTGAAAAGTCGCTTTTAAATACTACAGCTAAGTATCCTATTAAGAGAGTTGAAACCAAGATATTTAATTTCACTCAAGGATTATCGAGTATCAATATCCCTAACATTGTGAACGGAAATTTACCACAGAAAGTAATAATAGAGATTGTTTAACATGAATCCTACTCAGAGAATTATAAAAAGTCACCCTATAAATTCACACCTTTCGGCCTTAGAGGTATCAGTTTACACGTGAATGGATTACCTCATGGACGTGATTATGAAATGTTTTACAACGGAGACCTATCTCTCTGCACTCGCCCCTTTACGACTTAATAGCCAATACTGAATCATGTAATGATAGTGAGACAGGTTTAAATCTTGAAGAATACGCAAAGATTAGTAATTTATACGCCTAAGATCTCACTGCAGACCTTTCAGCTTGTAACGCCTATCATTTAAATATTTTGAGAAAGCGTACATTAGGACTAAGTCTCTCTTTTGGATCAAGTCTACAATCAACCATCACTGTAGTGGTCTATCTTGAACATCCTCAACTCATTGAAATTGATAGAGTACGCAACGTGCTTTTGAATTATTAAAGATGAATGAAGAGGAAATAAAATCGGTGTTTAAAAATGAACCCCGATTTTTAGGTGTGTTTGCTGTTAACGAAATAAACTCTGTAAAGTTGGAGAAGGATACCTACTTCGTATTCAATACATCGGCTCGTCACATCACCTCAACAGGAAATTGGATTCTGTTTATAGGGCAAAAATAGATACTGTTACATAATTGATTCTTTGAACCTAAAATTTATATTGAATAATCATTATATCATCTTATTTTTAAAATTTAATAATGTAAGTTATGAAAAATTATTTCTTACTCCGTTCAACCCTTATATTCTAATTTATGTGGAGTCTATTGTATTTATTTCATTATATGCTTTTTAAATAATGTGTGTTCTAATAAACTTGTAAATATATTTGATGCTAAAAATTTTTATGTCAATGATTACATAGTTTCTATTTATGTAATAAATGCTTTTAAAATTGAAAAAGCGATTTCACTACCCTAAAACTCGTGTATATATATATATATATATATATATATATATATATAATTATATATATATATATATATATATATATTATATATATATATATATATATATATATATATATATATTATATATATATAATATATATATATATATAATATATATATAATAATGTTTTTTAATAAAATTTCGTACAATTTTAGTAAAATAAAATGATTATATAGCAGACACTGTGTTTTTCTTCTTACATTACATTTTTTTAAAATTTATAAATAAAAAAGTATTAAAACAAAAAATAAATAATATAAAAGAAAACATAATGTTAATAAATATATGATATAAAGTAGTAAAGCAGTAAAGCAGTAAAACAAAACCTTACTATTCCCTCTGTTGCTAGGCAATTGAGCTATTGATTTACTGTTTTACTGCTTTAAGGTCTGTAAAGTATATGTTTTTATAAAAAATGGGTTAAGTATGAGAAGTTCATGTAGATTCATAGTATATTTGAAAAGAAATTCTTTGAATAGTTTACATTGATATCATATTTATCGTTCGCGCGGTAATATTGCGCCTGTGGGCGCATGCGCGGTTATGCGGCGGGGGTCACCTGCGGACGCGGACTCGGAAACGTTTGCGATCACTGCCCAAATGTGTAACTCTTTAGATATATATTCTGTCGTGCTAGAAGCGCTAAAAAAAGGCTAACTCATAGTAGGAAGCATCCTAGCAGCTTATAATATACACCAATCGATTCCTCATACCTTATAACCTAGGGGTAGACACCAACATTAGGTCTATACTAGGCTCAGGGGAGGCTAGAAAAGGCTTGAAAAAAGCGGCACTCAGTTGGCACTATGTGGCACTCATTTGGCACTATGTGGCACTCACTTGGCACTCATTGGTACTCACCTGACACTCACCAGGCACTCACCTGGCACTCATAGAATACTCATAAAACACTAATAGAACACTAATAGAACACTCCTTACGGTGATTGGCAACCATCAAAGTTGAACCGTCAAAGTTTAACCGTCAAAGTTGAACCATCAATAAGGCTGCGCATTCAAGATGTCCATACAAAGTGCAAGGCCTCAATAATCGCTGCAGCCTTCAAAGATGAGCCATCAAAGTTGAGCCATCAAAGTTAAGCCATCAAAGTTGAGGCATCAAAGCTGAGGCATCAAAGCTGAGGCATCAAAGTTGAGGCATCAAAGCTGAGGCGTCAAAGCTGAGGCATCAAAGTTGAGGCATCAAAGCTGAGGCATCAAAGCAGAGGCATTAAGATATCGAGTGTGTGTGTGTGTGAGTGTAAGTGTAAGTGTAAGTTTCTATGGATGAGGGTAAGTGTATAGGGGTGAGTGTAAGTGTCTATGGGTGGGTGTAAGTGTCTATGGGTGGGGTGTATGTGTGTATAAGTGTGTAGGTGTAGTTGTAGGTGTAGGTGTAGGTGTGAGCTTAGGATGGGTGTATGTATCTAGGGTGGGTGTATGTATCTATGGCGGGGTTGGTGAGGGTGGGTGTGTGTATATAGGGCGGGTGTATGTGTCTAGGTATGTGTGTGCTTGTGTGTGTAGGTGTTGGTGTGAGTGTAAGTGTCTATGAGTGGGTGTATGTGTGCATAAGTAGCCTAGCGGGTGTGCGTGTATGTATAAGTAGCCTAACGGGTGTGTGTGTATTACGTAGCCGTGTGTTTTGCGTGCTGTGAGTGTAGTGTGAGTGTGGATGGAAATAAAATGAACTCAAGTTAGGACAGGTACCATACATGAGCTCAGGTTGGACAGGTACCTAACATTGACCTCATGTTAGGACAGTTACCTACAGCAGGTACAGCGTCAGGTACCTACACGAACTCAATTTAATCCCACTTAATCCCTCACAAACCTTTATGAAAGGTCAATTTCGGGCCTTGATACGGTATCAAGGACCGAAATATATCAAGGCAAAAACATCAAAAGGGGGCTAAGCCCCCTAAAGGGGGTCAAATGGGGGCCAAAAACTAAGGGGGACACGTACGACGGTTGCTGCGCAACCGTCTGGCGCACCCTTTCTTCGAAGGGGTGCCAAAAAGCCGGGTATATATATATACACAAAACCGCTTGCAATATGCCCTTCCTACTACTGATAATTATAATTTTTTTTGAGAAGAGCGAAATATCTACATAGCTACGAGTGAACGTCAAAGAAGCCAAATGTCGATTTTTTTTAACTAAAAGATATCCCAAGGGTATATCACAGAGATGGACAGAGTCCGGGTTTCTCGGCCTACCGGTAGACGACGGGGGGGGACTTCGTCTCCTCCTCTGTCCCTCCGTCGGCTCGAACCCCCTAAAAAGGAAATAAAAAGAAAAATTAACATTATCTCCAGAGCATAATAAAAAACAATATTTGGCAACTCTTGCTCTCGCACTTTACTGCAGAAATGGGAAGGATTTTTGATGACGGAGCTGCACGCTGCAAAGGTTGATGAGAGCTTACGCTGCCAGACCAAAGATTATACTAATATTTAAGGTGTTATTAATAAATATTAGAATAAAGTAATTTTGTTTTAAAGTTTCATCGATGAAATTGCTAACTGAAATCAAAAATGTTATATATTTTCCTGTAGCTGTTATAGTTTTTTAGTTGCATGCATGATGCTTTCGGGAAGCTGCCAGATGATATTAAGTATATATATTATATAATATATATATATATATATATAATATATATATATATATATAATATATATATATATATATATTATATATATATATAGATATATATATATATATATATATATATATATATATATATATATATATAAAATATATATATATTATATATAGATATTATATATATATATATATATATATAATATATATATATATATAGATATTATATAATATATAATATATATATATAATATATATATTAATATATAAATATATATATATATATATAATATATATATATATATATATATATATATATATATATATAATAATAATATATATATATATATATATTATATATATATATATTATATATATATTAGTATATATATATTGTAGTCTCTCCTGACTTATCCGTCTCTCTTATCGGTCTGTCTTATTATTATTGTTTTAAAGAACTTTTACCCTTATCGACTTCAAAATATTTCTATTTTTTATCTTATTATCTCTTGAGTTATATGAGTCAGTCGACTCACTTGCAAATTGCATCCCTTTTAGCAGCCTATCTTTAACGCGCTTCAAATTTATCGATTTTTTCTAAGTATTGACTCATGTCAAAACACACACACACATTTTCGCGCGAGAGACGTTGAACTACTTTTCCGTTAAACTTTATGTACTTAGGCAAGCTGCTTTTCCTTCCTTCGGCCACTCAGCTCAGATTCTCCATTCAAGCAGGTTTGTGTCTCTCCGTGCTCGTTTTTTCTTTTTACGCCTCTGACGTCACGCACCTCATTTGCATCTATTTCTTCAGTTATATTATTAGTGTTCAGTGATGACCTTCGTTATTAGCATAGTGGGCAGGTCTTTAAGTGTTCGTATTTTGTATATTTCTCAGTGCATATAATTAATAATATGTTTTTTGTTAAATTTGTTTGTGTAATAAAGTGAATTTCATATTTTTGTTATAATGTACATTTTCATAGTTAATACTTTTTTAGAATAATTTTAGTTTTAAGATATCGAAATCATAAAATCGTCCGGCTCTACGGTCAAAATTTTCTTACCTTTTTATAACTTGGAATTTATCCAAGAATTTAGTATAATCTTTTTATTTGTTGTTATTGGTTATTATTTATATTTTATATTTTATATAGTTTTTTTGCTAGATGTGCTAATACCTACCTTCTTTTGTATTAAAGTTAAGAGTACATTCGTCTTCTGTTTCTCGCCACAAACCTACATGTGGTGATCCCTCCGTTCCTGAACTCCTACTTCAGCGCCTTCTACAAGCAACTCTTCGCCTCCTGCGCCGTCCAGTGGCCTACTTCGTCGCCGTAGTTCCTGCCAGATGATTTTTCGTCTCAGGACGCTGCGACCTTGTCTCATCATTAATAACGGGGGTCCTACTTGTAGAACAAGTAGCGCTTTAAGGTGCTTTTGATCCTTTCCCATCAGTGTTATATTTATCTGGTCTTTGGAACATTGTGTTTTTTATTTATATCTGTATATCCTTCCTGGTGTTAAGTTTTTTTTATATTTGATATTTAGCTAGTCAGGCAGCATCACAGTGCTCCCCTGTGACCCATTTTTCTTACCATTATTTTTAAATATTTATATTGTTTAAAAAATGGCTCCTGTAAATGATAATATTAATACCAACAATATAGAGACTGATAACCCAGTTCAGTCTTCCAAAAATGTGCCTACTTTTACAGGTAAATTTATAGAAAGTGATCTTGATTTAAATTTTCATTTATTAGAGTTACAATTTGAACCTACTACTAAAACTGAGCGATTTCGCGAATTGTTAGGAATCATACCTGTTAAAATTTTAGAGGTTGCGAGATGCCTTAACTAGTTTTAATAACAATCAACATTATAGTGAGCTTAAAACTGAATTAATAGCTAGAATAGGAATATCAGAGGTGGACAAAGTAAAATAACTATTAAAAAATGATCGCCTACCACCCGCCTTGCTGTCCGATATGGTTAGTTTTTTAGATGGCCCACCTGCGGGCAATTGCATAAATATAGTCCGGCAATTATTCCTGCAAAAATTGCCCTCCGAGCTCCAGTTCCAGCTCGCTCCTGTAGACCCAAATATTTCATTAGCGGCATACGCAGACCGCATAGTAAAGGCGCAGCCTTCTACGCCACAGAGCATACGTCCAATTGCCTCTTTTGCCTCAACCTTGTCGTCAATACAAGGTTCAACAAGTATTATACAAACTCCTTCTGTTATCACTGCAGCATTAGAAGTTCGTACATCAACTCTCGAAAATACACTTTTCGATTTATTAAACAGAATTAGAACTTGAAGACCACCCGGCTTATGTTCAATCTTATATTCCGCCTCCTCATTCTTATCCTTTGCCTAACCAACCTCCTCCTCCTCCTCCTTTCTCTCACTATCCTCGTTCTCCACCACAGCATCGTGGCTTCTATCGCCGTCGGTCACTCCCCCCCCCCACAGCCAATCTGCTGCTGCTCAACCGCAACAGCAACCTTACTCCATGCCAGTTTCTCCCGCACCTCCTACGCACGATTCACAAAGAGTATGTTTAAACCACCAGGGATGGGGTGACGAGACTCGAAATTGCATCAAACCCTGTGCTCATAAATTAAGACCCTGTGCGACACCATAAAGGAGCGTGATGTAGCTAGTTCCGCGTCTCACCTCCTTTGTGTTTACAACCCTTCTACTACTTTGTCATATCTCATCGATACCGGATCTTCCTTCTCGGTTTTACCGAGTTCCTTCTTGCAAAAGAATCGTGCTGCTGAACCCTTGGGTTCAGGGCAGGCCGCTAACGGTTCCATTATGCATACGGTACCAAATCACTCCATCTCCAGCTCCGGCTTCCCCTCTAGCTCTTTCCTTCTCTCAGCAACTCAGCTCAGATTCTCCATTCAAGCAGGTTTGTCTCTCTCCGTGCTCCTAAATCCGTTTTACGCCTCTGACGTCACGCACTTCATTTGCATCGATTTCTTCAGTTATATTTTAAGTGTTCAGTGATAGTGACCTTCATTATAAGCATAGTGGGTATCTTTTTCAGTGTTCGTATTTTGTATATTTCTCAGTGCATATAATTAATAATATGTTTTTGGTTAAATTTGTTTTGTGTAATAAAGTGAATTTCATATTTTTGTCATAGTGTACATTTTCATAGTGAATACTATTTTAGAATAATTTTAGTTTTAAAATATCGAAATCATAAAATCGTGACGGCTCTACGGCCAAAGTTTTCTTACCTTTTTTTATAACTTAAAATTGATCCATAAATTTATTATTATGTTTTTACTTGTTGTTATTGGTTATTATTTATATTTATATTTTATATACGGTTTAAAGTTATTTTATACCACAAATTTGGTTAGCGAGTTGAGTTTTAACATCGGTCATTTTTTGTGTTGCCAGTTGATAGAAGCTAAATTCCGAAAGATGTTAATATACACTGCCAATCGCAGAGTGGAGAGAGTTAATATAATCGACTACGCGCCAAACCCGACATTAAAAGAAAAAAAAACGACATCTGCAGAACCAACAACAACCTTCATGAAGGTAATTAAGAACAGAATTCACTGTTAAGGCAAATGATCTACAGTTAGCCAGTAGTAAATAGGAGAAACAACCCGCAAAATCTAACCATAAAAAGATGTGTGCAAGATGATTAAAACATGTAGAACCAAGAAAAAACGACTAAGTATTTGTATGAGAATGATCCCTTATCGCCGAGAGTGGTGGCAAGTTAAGAAAAATGTTTAACCTACCCACCAGTTTGAGTAAAAACTTGCAAGAAAAATACTCCTGGGCCTGTCCATCAACATTATGTTCCAAGTGAGAGATAGATTGTAGCACAAGGTGCTCGGATCTCCCGGCCGTGTCCTCACTATGTATAGGGCTATTCGGCGAGAGTGGCGCTGACAGCTGTGAGAGCATACAGTGCAAAGAATAATAACATTTTATAAAAAAATACGTTTAAAAATCTAAGGAAGATATTTTATTTTTTAATTTTTGTTTTTTTTTTTTTTTTTCTCTTTTTGTTTTTCTTTCTTGATTGGACTATTGTAGTACGGAAAATATTATAAAAAAAAAAAAAAATTTCCCTCCAACAGTTGGTCGCTCGATCCGACGGGGGACAGAAGGGGAGGCATAATCATGAAGAAATCCCCTGTCGATACCAAACCAGAATAATCAAACAAATAAGGCTTTGGGGTAGGAGCCGACAGAGAACCCACTCCTAATATAAAGAAAACACGATAATCACTGCATCTTTGCGTGTGTATACTTCCTAATTAAGAAGAGGAAGATAATCAGACTCAGGCAGAATAAGGGTCAGAAACATATTTGTGGAATGGTTTCTCGAAGCTATATTAACAAAAAATTCCTAATATTTTGAATTATTCATACTTAGCCAGCATTTATACGAGATTATTACTCCTATTGTGTATTTTAAAATATCTTCTATTACTAACAGAAGGGCGGTAGGGTTCTGGGGGAAATAAAGGTTTGTTGAAGTTCTGTGAAAAGGTGAGTGGCAGGGCATATGTCGTTTGGGGCAGTTTGATATAGTTCAGTCCCATTCACCCCGTGGGGTTGAGATCACGATAAAGGGGGTTTGAGTAGATTTTGTTGGGCAGAGAGCTCTGCCAGAATATCCCACTATGATATCCTATGATTGGTTGGGATTTCTCTAAGCTTCATTTATAAATAGAAGATAATTAGATTTAATTTTTAAAAACTTATTTCATAATTTTTATCGATTTATATATATATATCAGAAATAAAAAAAAAATCCTTAGAATTTTATTGTACACCAGCTGATTTATTCAAATAAATATAATTTTATATAATATTAATTATTTTAATGTAGGTGCTGCCTAGATTACTATTAGAATTATATATCAACTCATCCGGGCATTCGGACATCGGGGCGGACTATTTTTTAGAGAGAACATCCGGGCATACGCGCGATTACCCGATCACAAAGACTAGAGGGAATTTGAAATAAATGATAATTCAATTCTACATATATAATATATATATATATATATATTATTATATATATAAATATTAATAATATTATAATATATATAATTATATATAATATTATATTATATATAATTATATATATTATATAATATATATATAATATAATATATATATAATATATATATTAAATATATATTTAAGATATTTATTAAATATATAATAATTTAATATATATTTATATATTTATTTAATATTATATATTAATATATAATTTTTATTTTTATATTATATTATATATTAATTAATAATTAATATATATATTATTATATTATATAATTATATATTAATATATATATATAATATATATATAATATATAATATATTATTATATATATATATTTTATATATTATCTTATATATATTATAATATATTAATATATTATATTATATATATATTATGTTATATATAATATATATATATTAAATAATATATATATTTATATAGCTAGATATATATAATTAATATATATATATTTAATGGAGTATAGGGGTGGAACTTAAACTCATGGGTAAGTATCAAAATGGTTTTTATGCATTCGGTGAGATGTTTTTGCAGCTCATGCAACATTTTGAGCAACATTTTTCAACATCCTGATTTTTGACACTTTTGACACGTCAGTTTAGAGGATTTATTATTTTCCACACTGTATTTAAAGATGAAGGGTGTTTAAAATGGGGCATACCCGTGGTTTAGTTATGGAATGAAACCTTTATTATAAAAAGCAATGGGAGAAATTCGTTTCGTAAAATCAATATACATCATTATGATTTATCAACTTTTATGGGATTGATAATAGTTATTTCTTCAACGTTTCAAGAACCATTTATTTTCATCATAAATTTTCCTCAATGTTCCAAACAATTTTAAACACTAAGTATAGTAAATATTATAAACGAAAGTGCTTATGTACTTCTTTTATATATTAATAATTCATATATTATAATTAAAATATTAAGTATTATAATATATATAATATATTATATATAGTATTATATATATATATATATATATATATATATATATATATTAATTATTATTAATATATTATTAATATTACAGTATATTAATAATATATAATTATTTAATATATATATATATATATATATATATAATATATCTATATATTATATTATATTTATATTATATATATATATATAATTATTAATATTATTAATTATTTAGAAATTTTTGAAAAGTATTTAAAAACGAAGCTATGAAATTAATAATGCTTGATAGAATTATATGCCAATTTATTTAAAAATATTAACTTTACATTTAAGAATATGTATCTTTGTCTTTCTCTCTACATATACCAGTCTCCAACTGTTTCTCAACATCTATCTCTCTCTCATCTTCTCCTCTCTTATATATATATATATATATATATATTATATTATTATATAATATATATATATATATATAGGATACCTATGTAACGTATCTAAACGTTTATATTATATATATATTTCATTATTCATTGTTTATTGAATATTTTTTTTTTTAAATTAATCTTTTACATATAATTTTAGTAATATATTATATATATATATATGATGCCTACATCTTAATTATTAAAGTGGTAATTAACAACATTTAGTATTATAAAAAATATATTGGCTAACTATGCTATCGTTGTTATTTTAAACGACCTGCCGTTACTGATTTTTTAATTTTATATATATATATATATATGCAAGTTCCCCATGAGATTTTGCTATCACCCCTATCTTTTCAGAAATAGATTATGTACCTGAAGTCTTAATAAGGTTTAGGGAGTGGAGGGGAAGAGTTGAAGCTCGCATAGTTATTTTAAAATGATTAAGCCTTTGAACAGAGACAGGGTAGTTGACTTATTTATCACCCCCCTCGTAAGGATTGGGTTCTATCCACTGTAAAACCAACGCTATCTTTAGTTAGATATATTGGGATGTCGCGGGAGTGATTTACCGACCCTCCTCATAGGGGTAATGAGAATAAAAAACGTCCCCCTCTCTGTCTCCCATCGTCTACGCTCGACCCCTTCTAATATATTTTTTATAATTGCATATTCTAAAGATATTGTGAAATATTAAGGTTTTAATTCATGGATATATTAAATTTGCGTTCTTGATATATAAATAAATTTCACACAAAAACAACGGGACGGTATTGCCTCACTAGAACGTCAGTTATTATATTGGGCGCGTATCTGTTTAGAGGACTGAGATCTCCAAATTTCTTGCACGGCACACACGCTGGCCGCCCCACAGTTTTTTCTGAAAAACCTTTAACCGTTCCTCGGGCGCAATATTGTTTTGCAATATTTCTAATTTTATAATTTTTTGGGGTGGCAGTAAGAAGTATGTTGTATTCTATATCCAATTTCATATCCTAAAAAACCACTTTTGGTAATTCTTTTTTTTTAAAATGAGAAATTGTGATTTGTTTATTGTAAAGCTACTGGGTTCAAATATTTAAATGTTCTGACATACGAATAATATTTTGAGCTCCTGGTGGTCCAAGTGTTTTTTTCAGAGAACGGGTGTCTTCGATAAATGTAGTCCCCATTGTCTCATAAACTTATTCGCGGACCTTTAATTAATATTTACTCATTTTTATATTTCTTAATAACTAATAATCTAAACACATCAGTATAAAATATTATTTCTTGGAATCAGAAGACTAGGGGACGAACAAATCTTATAGTTTGTTTAGGTAAATATTTTTGATCTCTAGAATAAAGAAATGAAAAGTTCCCACATTTTAAAAATATTCCCCAAAAAATCTCCCTCAAACCCATGGTAATGCAAATACGAGAGATCTATAATAAAAAATATACTATATCAATAAAAAAAAAATAATAAATATCTTAATAACTGTAAGATGACGTAGTATTCGATTATAAACCATATCATAAATAGGGATATATATATATAGCTTATAAATATTTATATATATAATACTAATATAATATAAATAATGTAATATAATAGTAATATATATGACTGTTTATTTGGTTTAATGTATAGTATATATATATAGATATTAATAAAGTTATATATATTATATATATATATATATATATATATATATATTAATATATATATTTATATATATATTGTAATATAATTTAATTATTATTATTAATATATATAATATATATATAATTATATTAATTAGTATATATATTTATATTATATTATTATATATATATTATATTATATTATATAATATCTTTATTAATTATATATATTTTATTTTATAATATTTATACTGATTTAACCTTAATTAATTCTGACGTAGTTTTTGATTTCCGCTGAATAGGTTCTTGTTTTTCCGGGGATCTGTGTATTTAGATCATTAAAGTGGAGTTATGCTTTTTTGTCTGCGTTTCATTACAGACTCTTTTACTTCCTGAAGCTTGTGTTGATGCTGTGAGCATTGATTTGTGTTCTTTGCCAAATGATCGTTGTGACCGTGTGTAGGTGCTTCGCCTGGCTTGTGGTTGGGATGTTAAGTCAAAAATAAGGCTAGTGGCTCAATTGGCTATACGGTTATCGACATACGGCGGCTAGTTTGTTTGTTGTTAAGAACTTTTCGCTTACAATGTGGTTCGGGAATCTATAGTTCGTGCATTTCCAATTCTATACATAAGCTATTGTAATAATCAAAATGCCTTCATTTAACAGTTTTATATTTTAATGTTAACATTTATATAAAATGCTTTTTAAACCGTGGTATCTCCTCCTTTCTTGCTTCAATCAACCGCGCTGAATAGACTGAAAGTTTTTACATCGATATATTCCAGTTCTACATAGCTATATGCACAATGACAAATTCTCAGATGACAAAGGTACGAGTTGTTTTTTTTAAGTTTTATAGACAACATTGCACATATATTCTAGTAACTAAGTTTGTGATTTTTTGTGTACCTCCGTTTGATTAAAGTAGTTCCTACAAATCAAAGGTTACCAAAGATATTCGCGCTCCATCAGTTGCACTTTAGATGAGACTGTTTGCGCAAAAACCTCTCTTAGTGTTTGCTGTTTATACTTTTCGATAATTACTTATTTTACTAGATTTGTTGTTAATTGTTTTTCGTGTGTGAAGCTGTGATTTAGTAAACGTTTTAAACCGTAAGATCTTGTTATGAGCTTTTTTGTTTAAATGCCATCTTAGCATATTGATTGAAGTGTTTTGAACTTGGTAATTTTTTTTTTGGTCTTATAGACCTTTTTAAAAATTATAACTAATAGCACGATTTTAAATAAATAATTTTTGCGTTCAGTGTCTAAGTTTTTATGAGATATCTTCGTGTGGAATTCTTCTTATATATCTTGTCTTTTCCACGTAGTCTCAAATATTTGAACAATCTCCAGCTTAAATTTAAATCTTCTTCAAACTTTTTTTTGAGAACATTAAGGTGTATGTTGCGCTGATGTTTTGTCCATCATATAATCATGTTTGTAAAGTTTAAATTTGATTTGCATGTAAAAGACATATTACCTGTATTCTGTGGATTTTTGACGGTTACCGCGAGTCTTTCCAAATATATATATATGTAATAAAGTACTATTATTATAATATATAGTATATTTTAATTTTATATTAGATATATAAGCGATAATCCTGATTTACATACTACATATAAAGGTTGTACGTTAATATTATTATACTATATATATAATATAACATTAATTACAGTATATAATAGTATTATGTCGTAAAATTAGATTATGTGACTATATTTAGATATCATATATTTAATTTAATTTATTTATTTACTTTTTACAATACTTCATCAGAGAGAGCTACCAACTCTTCCAGTTTAACTGGGAGTCCAGTCGGCCAAAGAGTCATCTAAGGAGCTTTAAGGGGAGTCCTTTGATATTAAATTAATTATCAGAAAGTTAATATAAATTCACAGTAAAACATCTGGCTTTGCATATCTGATGCAAACTATGAAGGCTTCCCAATTTCAAAATATCATTGTCGGGTTCTCGTAACAATATCACTTATAGGTGATTCCTCATATTCAGATTCCAGCTTCTCTTTCTACAGTATGTATCTTTCTGCCTTGAATCCGATGCATTCAACTGTTAGAATTTTCTAATTGCAGTTCTGATGACAGCGTGTTACCACATCGTTTTCTCATCCCTTCAACCATTTTTCCTCCAACATATTGCCCATTCAATATCGCCATAATCCTATAAATGCTAACATTCCCAAACCCCCAAAACGAAAAGAAAAAAGCAGCAGTTGTTCTGTACTTTACACGATACCTGCAGCTGTTATGTAAATTATTATATCCTAGAATCTGTTTCTGAGTATCCGATAAGCTTGCTCTAGTTCCGAAGTTCTCTGTAAGATAGACAATTCACTTTAATCATTTCCGCGCTTTTTCTTTTTTTTCAATAGTTCTTCTCTATAACATCAAAGTTATTCTATGTTGTTGAAGTTACATAATTTCTCCTCAGCTGCGCGTTGTGCACCCCGCTTAATCGACCGACCAATCATATTATGTAAGGATAAATCATTGTTCTCTATCTACTCATTAAAATTAAGGAATATAAGCCTTTACTAATTCACCCTTCTGATGATCATCGAGGCGGGAATAATTCCACATGTAAAATCCAAAAGATTAAATTTAGCATTGATATTGGTTTGGTAGACATTTAAGGTGTAGCAGATATCCGCATCCGTACATCAATTTTTTCACTATCACGTCATGTCACGCATCCGCATTCAATTTTATTTACGGATAGTCGGATAGTAATATTTACTGTAACTATAAAATTTAGAAGAAACGTAAAATGTTTATACTAGCTTTAATATAAAGTACTATTAATATTAATTAATTAGTTTTCTTTATATATGCTTCATTTAGTTTATTCAGCTATAATATATTTATATTTTAATATATATATATATTATATATATATATTATATTTATATATTATATATAATATATTATAATAATATTATATTAAAAATGAAGCCAAATTATTAGGAACTTCAAAGATGACAGAAACACTTCACTATTGTCTGGAGAAGAAGTAGATTTCAAACTCCATGGCAAAACGATGACGCATTAATCTAAAATAGTCAACTTTTCCTAAATTCTTAGATTCAAAACTAAATTTCTGTGACCACTGATGTTTTTACAGAGGTTAAATTAGCTTTAAGGTGCCATGTGGAATGCTGCTAAATGACAAAAAACCTTACCTAGCCAATGAAAAAAGCAAAAATTCACAGAAATAGTACTACCGCAATTACCATCTGTTATATAGATATCATTGCTTGAATCCCATTGTACGAAGAATATCAAACATCGAAAAGCTTTTGACATCAGACAGAGTGCCACTGGTTTTGTAGGTCGGTAGATAATTTGCAAAAGTTTCCACTCCATCTATGCAGAATGGTCGCTAAAAAGAATGAAATTCTTAGCATGCCCTTTAAAAAATGTAGCTAGTGAACGAGCATCTTTTCAGCGATGCAGAATCTCATTTACGATCAAAAAGAGAAGCAAACTCTCCCCTGAAAGGGCTCAGAAGCTTTGTTTTTTAAAAGAAACATAATTTGAGATTGGTTAATAATCAAATCATTTATATTACGACAACTTTTTCAAAAGGTATTATGGTTGGGGAACGAAGGTATTGGTTAGGGTAGTGCCAAAGAGTTTGGTTCCCAAGATCCTGAACACTGGTATACAATATAACTAAGTATGTTAATGTTAGTATGTATATGTATGTATGTATATATATATATATATAATATATATATTAATTATTATATATATATATATATATATTTAATATATATATTAATAGATATGATATTATAGGGTTAATCATTTAATATTTAGTATATATATTAATATATAATATATATATAATATTATGTATGTAATGATGTATTATTATTAATATACTATTAATATATATATAATTATTATTAACTATTATATATATATATATATATATTATATTATATTAAATATATATTATTAATATATATATTATATATATATTATATTAATATAATATATATTAATATATATTGAAGTACCTGTGGCTTAAATACATTAACTAAAATAGCTTAACTATTCCCCGCTTAATCCGCATTGATACCTGAACAAGTCCGCGGAGAGTGAAAAATTCAGCCTTCCTCTGCTACATACCTCTCAAGTTAGATATAATTTACTTGATTTTAATTTAATTTAATTTAATTCTATATAACTAATAAAAGAATATTACTCTATATATACTATTATATATATATATATATTAACTTTTGCAAGTCGACATGGGAATGAGTTTTGAGAAAATTCGTGATATATTATTATAATATTAAAGAAATACTTCTCATATCAAGCAATCATTAATATTATTATATATCTATATAAATTATCAAATATACTGTTTATATTTATATGAAGGTAACCGAAATTAATTAATCTATCACAATTTTATAAGAAACATTAATTTTTATCATATTTATATAGGTATATATATATATACATAATAATAAATATAGTTAATATATATATATATAATTTATTATTATATATATATCTTATCTTATATATTTATATAATTAATATATTAATATTATATATATATATATATCTATATATTAATATTTTAATATATATATATATATATAAATATATATATCATTAATTATTTATTAATAATTATATATAATTATTAATATAATTAAATATTTAATATTATATAAATAAATATAATAAATATATTATAATATATATATATATATTATATATATATTATATATATATTATATATTATATATATATTTAATATAATATATTATATATATAGTATTATTATATTATATATATTATATATATATATATTATATTTATTAATATTAATATATATATATAAATATTTATATATATATATATTTTATATTATATATATATATATTAATATATATTAAATATATATAATTAACTTTTATAATAATTATATATAATATATATTTATATATATATATATATATATATATATATAATTATAATATATATTATAATATATAATATATATATATATATTAAATATTATATATTAGTATATATTAAATATAATATATATATATTAAATATATATATATAATATATATATATAATATTATTATTTAATATTATAGTATATATTATATAAAATATATATTAATAATATATAATATATATATATAATATATATTATATTATATAATATAATTATATATATATATTATTAATATATATTATATATATATATTATTTATAAATAATATATATTATTTATATATATATATTCTATATATATAATTAATACATTATAATATAATATGATATATATAATATCATATAATATAATAATATTATATATATATATTAATATATATACTATATTATTCATATATATTATATTATATATTAATTATATATATATAATATATATAGTATATATATATACTATTATATATAATATATGAAGGGCCAAAATTCCTATTGCTTTCCTAGTATTACGTTTGGTGTACACCTGTCGAGACCGGTTCATGTGAGCACCTCTCTCACAAGGATAAATTTCGGAACAGGACCTAACAGATTTTTTGTAATGAACATTTCCAATACTTTTAGCGAATTTCTTATACCTCAAGCTAACAAATATGAAGAGGTTGTGTTTTTAAAGAATTAGATGCGATTAGCATCATGAAAACCGGTTGCTTATAATTAATAGTATAACATCTGGTGATATCTTATATTCTTGGTGCATTTATATTAATATGTGATTTGTACACATCTATAATAAATAAATAATTATAATTACAATCCTATGTTAAAAGAAAGTAGATAGACGCCTGTGAGAGCATTACGATATTAATAAAATACCGCGCTTCCTTAATAAATATTAAGAACATTTTTCCCAACTATTTGTTTTAACGAATTTTCTAATAAACTTAGTTAAACTGTCAATCTGCTAAGACTAATTATTATTTTTTTGTGAATATTAAATTTAATAATTAATTTTTATTAAATCTATAAATAGAAGGGTTAGAGTTTCACGATACGAGGAGAAAGCAATTTGTAGGAGCGTTGGCATTCCAAAGCCGGCTCCTTACAATGTTCCTTTATGATGACTATATTATTTAATATTGAATTTTTATAAATCGTTAGTGAAGGCATTAACATTTATTTGAGTACACATCCATTATTATTGTATTATTAGAAATTATTTAAGTTTAATTAAAAATAAAAATAATGTGACAATTTCTTTTTATACCTCTGTACCTAACTAGTTAAGTTTAGTACAAGAAATGATAACCCCTTAGAGTGACACTCGAGCAAGCAACTTTCTAATATATCAAATATAAAGTGAAAACATTAAAACACATGAAAAAGGTGAACCAATTACTGAAATAAACAAAGAAATAGTGGTGGAAAAAGTGCCTGTTGTAAGTGAAAATCGAAACAAAAAGAAATGTGAGAAAACTGTTCAAATTCCCCGAAAAAGTGTATTGGAAAAAACAATACTTTCGCTATAAATATAAAATTTTCCCCTAAATAATACAAAAGAACCAAGCTCGAAAATAAAAAAAAAAACCCCAAATCCCCCCAAAAAACCGTTAGAAAATGCCCAACTCTAAAAAGAAGTCACCCACCATTCGAACCAAGAAAACAAACATGGCCCTTGTGACTCGATCTAGAATCTTAAGAGCCCACCAGCCACCTCCCGAAGAAGAAACTCCCCCCGACTGAGGGAATAGAAGAGGGGGAGGAGTCGTCTCAATACGAAACAGACTCAGAGAGCGATTTGCCTGAAGAGACGAGAGCACAGAAGAGGGCGAGAGATCGTCTTTCCCACACTATGCTGGGGAGGAGGAAGAAAAGGGAGAAGAGCCTTCCTGTTCACGCAATACCGCCTTTCACCGAGCATGCAGCGCTGGAGTGGCTGAAACAGATGACGACGATCTTTAATCTTAGCGGAATTTCTGATCCCCGAGAGAGGGTAAGAATCTTGGCATCGATTCTCCCCAAAAAATCGCCAATACCGTAAAACTTCCCTTACGAAATGATTGCTACATCAACCTCATAAAAGCAATCGAGAAACTTTATTCTCCCTCATTGCGGGCCCAAATTAAAGAGGTTTTCCAATCAGGGAAGCGGATTGACGAACTTCCTTCAGATTACATCGAGAGAGTAAAGGGAATGTTGGGTATATCTGACCTCGACTTACTGATGGATCTCGACATCAAATTTATAAAAGAGCTTTTTCTGATGCAATTATCCGAAAAGCTCCAAATTACTCTCATGACAGTCAAGGAAGACCGGGATTTCGATAAACTGATAGAGCTGGCGGAGAGCATCTTTAACAACTTTTACTCTCCAGATGGGACCGGCCGATACCCAGATGAGAGGAGAGACAGCTGGCCTGCCTTGAGCGCCATTCAGCCAGCTGGGAAAGGCCTCCCAAACAGCTTAAAGAACCCTCAGTTTGCGAAAGAGAAATTCACCATTGGCAATTTCACAAAAAAAAAAAAAAAAAAAAAAAAAAAAAAAAAAAAAAAAAAACTGATGAGGTACGCCTGCTGGTCAAAAGCATCGCTGACCTGGCTAAACTCTGTGCCAAACTCTCAAAGCCTCTCCAACCCTGAACCATGATCAAAATTCAAGGATAAGAAGTTCCAATCACTCAAGATCTGACAACGTCGCGGTAGGAACGAGCACCGAAGGACTTTGTTTTTTCCATAAGAGGTCCCTTCATTGCGCTTTCAAATGCATAGGTCAGTACTGTGCGATGTACTCACTAATCCCCTCCAAAGTCCCCAAACTTCAACTGCGCAGAGGGCGACTCCTGAGTCTTCCCAGCAGGGAAACGCTTAAGTTGGTCTATGTCTCATCCTTTAGGCCGAGAGAGGGCACCCATGCGAGGTAGTAAGGTATTTAAAATTATAGGTTTCAATGCACATATGTCCTGTAATAATAATGTAACTAATGTAAATTCTGGAAGATGAAACGTCAATTGGTAGAGTAATTGTAATAATGGATATAATGAGTTTAATAATAAATACGGTTATGATAATTATAATAATTTTAACAATTATAATAATGTTCACTTCAAAAAATTTAGGGGGGTCTACTTATCGGAGTTATTCAAGATATCCGGGGGGGGGAGGGGGGAATGCCCACCGTTAACAAAGAAGGTATTACACAAACGGTTTTGAAAATGCATGCTATAGAGGGCGTAATTTTAAAAATTATAATTATGGGCATAATGGGGGTGTTGATTATAATAAAGTATATAAATGGAGTAGGTCTGTCAATTATAATAATAGTTATAACACTAAGAATATGAGTTGTAATAGAAATTATAATAATTATAATTATAATAGAAACATGAATTATGACAATAAATATAAATATGTCAGAAATAATAACTGTAATAATGAGTAGGGTGGTAATAGAAATGTTAATGATTTTAATAACAGAGATATATATTTTAACTATAATGCAGAGTTTAGTAATGGCGGTGTTGACGCCGAAACTGTGGCTCTGGTGGCCGAAAGTGACTCTATGCCACACAGCGAGTTAATCACCCCCCGAGGGAGTTAACTCCTTCCTCCGCTCGCCTCACTGAGGAGGTGGAGGTAGAGTCCTCTGTGACTCTGACTTGCGACTCAATACCTGTTAAAAATAATGTTAATAATAATAAAATTGTAATTTCTGAAGACGGGGAGGAAACTCCTTTTTTAGGTGTAAATTGTATTAGTTTTAAGGACGAGGGAACTTTTCTTCCTTCTGTTAAAGTTGGGGGACCATTAGAATTAAGAAATATTACTTGTAATTCTTTTGGGGATACTAATGTGGCGGCATCTGACAACTCAGGGGAGTTGTTGCAACTGCTAAAGAGGTGATTTCCAATAAATTGTATTACGTCACTGACAAAACTAGGAATAATTCCTTTTTGTTAGATAGTGGCAGTTACCATGATTTGATTGGGGCCTCTGAATTAGAAAGGAAAGGGGCCACGATTGGCACTGCCAGGGTACATAACCATTTACAGTAGGAAGTTAATCAAAATAGACATTGGACTGGACAGGGTTTATGACGTGCATGTATTTACTGCCGACATTAACTTTAACGTTTTGGGCATACCTTTCTTGAAAAAATACGCCCTCATTATTGCCTTCAAGTATCACTATCTCTTAGGCCCTAAGACAAGACTCAGTCTTTCTCTTAGTAATAAAGCTTTTGACTTCTCAATGCATGTGAGAAACTCTGTCTTCCCCCTAGCAGCTGTTTCCTTGCATGTTCCTCTTTGCGAATATGAGGTAATTAATGAATTGATCAAGAAATACCAAAATATTTTTTTGAACCCTTATGAAGCTCCTTATTTAAATTTAAAAAGCGAACAGCGAGACAGGTAGAGTTATATTTGCACAAACTCTAGTAGTAAAGGGGGCGGGATTTCTGACAATAATTGTGAGGGTGACATCACGGACCATTCACAACTCCATAGTGACAACACTATGGAGAAGGGGGAGGGGGAGGGGGAAGTGAAGATTGCCCTTTAAAAAGAGGAACTCTGTGTGAATTAGCAGACAATTACCCCTACCATGTTGAGGTTAGCGGCGAGCCTATGCAATTGAGAAGCAGGAGTATTCCACCTCACTTATACGAGAATGCCAGGGGAGAAATCAACAAACTATTAGAGTAAAGAGTCATTAAACGTACAAAGAGTAACTGTTTGTTCCAAGTCTCATTCCTGCTGAAGGGAGACTGGAGAGTCAGATTGGTTGTCGATCTGCGAACCCTGAATCAAAGATATGTCTCTGACAATTTTACACTACTTGAAATCAAAGACATACTCTTCCAACTGAAGGACTGCAAAGTCCTATCAAAGATGGACTTGCGTCAAGCAACAACAATGTTCCCGTAGCTGAAGAGACACAAAAGTACTTCACCATCACTTGCCCATTCGGAAACTATAGCTTTAATTACTTGATTCAAGTTCTTGGCAGCGCCTCATGTCTATATTGTTTGGGGACTTGAAAAATATATATATTTATTTATTTAGACGACGTAATTATATCTAGCGCTACTATAAAGGAGCATGTTACAACTCTAGAGGAGGTGTTCAAGAGGTTGGATTATATGAAGATTTATTTGGAACCAAAAAAGTGTTTGCTGGGAGTGAAAGAGCTGGAGTTCCTGGGATTCAAGGTTAGCGAGAAAGGGATTCGGCCAACTAGAGAGAAGGTAGATGCAATAGCGAAGTTTGCTAAACCTGTCAACATTAAACAACTTAGAGCATTCTTGGGGCTGTATAATTTTTATCGCATTAATATAGCGGCGGTGGCTGAACTACTGAAACCTTTGACAGATATGCTCGGGAACAAACCTGCTTCCTCGAAGAAAATAATTTGGGGGCTAGAAGCGGAGAAGGCTTTTAAGAAAGTGAAGAAGGCTATGATGGAAGCCACGCTCTTGTCTATCGCTAGTGAAGAAATGAAATTACAATTATATATAAAATAAGCGAATGCGCAATAGCGAGTGCGCTAATGAGAAGTGACAATCCAACCAAGGTTTTCGCTCTGTATAGCGCGGTTTTAACAGAGATTGAAATGAGATTGCCTCAGGTAACAAAGGGATTGGTATGCATCAGTAGAAGTTTGGGGAGATAGGCGTATCTGATCGCGAACCGCCCAGTGGAAGTCTGTGTCTGTGACAATGGTATCATACTGGTTTATAAAAAGTGGAGTCTAGAGAGGATTCATAGCTCACAAGAAATAAGGCTATTGAGCTCTATATCGAATTTCGATGTTGAGTTTAAGTTAGTACCGAAATCTAAAATTAAACAAACAATGCATTTAAACGAACTATCTGACGAAGGGAGTAAAATTATAGAACTAGCACAGCCTCTCTTAAGGGTAGCGTTTACTGGATGGGGAGTGGGCGTTACTCTATCCATCAGATGAGGTCGCTATGGAAACCGACGGGACATTTAAATACTACAGCAAAAGGGTTGAACATTGGAACGCCAGTCGAGAAGGAACGGTAATTTTAATAGAGTAATTTTAATAATAATGAAGAATAAATAATAATTAATAATTAATATAATAATAATAATAATAATAATAAATAATATAATAATATAATAATAATAATAATAATAATAATAATAATAATAATAATAATAATAATAATAATAATAATAATAATAACTTCGATGATTTCGTTCTGAATGTGATAACACAATAAGAGGGTGTTAAGTGAAAGGATAAACAAATTCAAACGGGGAATAGACTTCCGGGAAATCGTGATCGAGGAAGAGACTGATAGCTACATAAAAGACTTAATATGAGGGAAGGAGGCTTCCCGGTTAAAGACGTGTTACAAAGAGTTGATTTGCGATAGCAAGGAACTGTCTTTGGCCGTCGACATTTCAACAGGCATAGCCAGAATAATTATCCCTGAAAATTTGATAGAGGAAATAGTAGAGAAAATACATAATAAGAATCATTTGGAAATTAAAAGAACTTTGATCGTTTTAAGAGCTGACTTTGTCTTTAAATTTATGAATAGTAGAGTGAAAAAATTTATCCAAAATTGCGACATCTGCCAGAAAATAAAAGCGTCAGAAAAATGTCTCCGTAGTTTGGAAGATGTAAGGAGGTATCAGGAAAGTTTGACACGCTTCTTGTGGATTTATTGAAGTTGCCATATAGTAAGAGTTTTAATTACCTATTACTCCTGTAAATATCCATTCGCTTATCCCTTGAAGCAAGCCTTGGTGAATTTCGTGCTAGAGGTGTTAATAAGCGAGATCTTCCATTCTGTGGAACAATTAAGGGGAGTCTGTACTTGACCAACCCTAACTTTTATATGAGTTAACAATAATAAGAAAAAATTCACATTTTTTTTTTAATTTATTTATTAAATTATGTAGAATAATTCCCTATCCATTTTCTTTATTATATTGTAGTGTTTATATATTTTGTTTTTACGAACTATCCGAAAGGTTTATTAAGATATAATCACCAGGTAAAAAATTTTTTTATATAGGGCGTCAAACTAAAAAATTTCATTTCCAGTTCGAAATTGCAATTCAACTTTCTCAAGTGATCTCATTTCCTAAGGTTATTTAGTTATCTAACAGATAATAAAAATTTATAATAAATAATACTTATCTTCAGTGAAAGCATGTTGACTACGAGATCAGGCTCTTTCTCAATTATATAAATGTAGTCAGAGTCGATGAGCCCGGAGCAAGTATGACGGAAGTCGAGACGGAGTACTGGCGATAGATGACCGAAAACAATTTTTTTTTAAGAAATGTTTTTGCAGGTGAAAATATTTATCTGCAAAAGCTAGGTATGCTGATACAAATTTGAAAAAGGATAGAGTACAGAAGCTCAAAATGCCGGATCAGAGTCAAAGTCAGGAGCTGGTAAGTCAGGAGCTCACGGGTAGCCGGTAGCCAGGAAGCCAAATTTATAATAATTTTTTATCTTTAAAGAACTTGTTTTTGCAGGATATAAAATACTATCTGCAAATAGTCGGTATAGACAATGTATACTTTTATCTTGGAATCTTAAGAATAACGGTGTGAGATTGGAAGCGGGAGCCGGAGCGGAGTTGGACGCCAGTAGCCTGATATCGAGCCTGAGCCGGAGCACGGAGTACTAAAAAAACAAAAAATTTTTATTTAAATTTTTTTTAAATGTTTTTGCAGGTAAAAAACTACTTCTGCAAAGCGGAGCTGAACTATTCTGAAATGGAATAGGAAGTGGAAGCCTGAAGTCACGAAATACCGAAATAAAACCGAAAGCCAGAGCGGGAGCTCGGAGTCAAGCCGGATTAAGAGCAATTTTTATCATAAGAGAAATTGTTATCATGCATAATGAGGTATATTTAGTACAACATATTTACCACAGCTGGAGCGACCAATTTTGAAAAAGAAGCCTGAAAGTCGGAAATGCCAGGACCTGAGAGCCCGAGCGGAGCCGGAGTCGAGGTCGAATTTATAAATTTTTATAATAAAAGAAATTTGTTTTTTATATTGCAGATGAAAATACTTCTGCAAAGTCGGAGCTGAGAGCTCTTTCTTGAAATATGAAAACGAAGCTCGAAGAAATTAAAAGTCGGAGCCGTAACCGGTGAGAGAGAAGCCTAGTAACCTGATAAGGCGAGTGGAGTCCGGAGCCGGAGCCGTGAGAGTCAGACCGGAATTAGTCGGAGTTCAACCGGAAATACGAAGATCTGGAGGAACAATTTTTTTTATCAAATTTTTTTGTTTAGATGAAAGAAGGTATTCAACTCACCAAATGGAGAATAGAACAATTTTGAAAAGAGCAGAAGCCAGAGCCGGAGCCAGTGCCGGAGCCGGAGCAAGATTCTTTCTGTAGAAGTAAATTTTTTTTTTTTAAAGAAAATTGTATTTTTGCAGGTTAAAACACTTTCTGCAAGTCGAAGAACATGAAACTGATTTGAATTGGACAACGAAGTCGGAGCTGGAAAGATCGGAGCGGGAGTCCCGAGAGCCGACTTGAAGAACTTTTTTTTTTTTTTGCAGTTGATAAACTCTTTAAAGTTGGAGCTGAACAATTTTGAAAAGGAGCTAGGAGCTTAGGAAGCCCGGATAACCCGGAAATGCGAAGCCGGAACCGTGGAGTCGGAGCCGGAGTCGGAGCCATGAAAAAAGATCCATCATATAAATTTTTATTTTTTAAGATAATTTTTTGGAAGGAAATATTATTTCCGCATTAGAGAACTCTAATTTTGAAAATAGTACCCCTTAAGAGACGGTGCGATGGTATATACTTTTACTTTCTGGAAAAAGAAAAAAAATCATTCGAAAATCTTTATAGGATCGTTATTATCAAAAAATCACTTTCCATAATAAGCTGACAAACAAAAATTTGCTAAAAAAAAACGACATGGTCTATTGTGTTTGAATAATTATCCAGGCCATTTATTATTATTTAATATTATTAAATAATATTATTAATATATTATATAATAAATATATATATATAAGTATAATATATTATAAATTAATATATATATATATATATATATATATATATAATATAATATTATTATATTATATAATATATATAGTATTAATAATATATATTATTAATATAATATATATATATATATATATATATTATATTATATAATATATTATAATATAATATATTATATATATAATACTTATAATATATAGTATAGGCGAGAATGATTCCTCACTGGAAATTTTAATTCTCAGATTGAAAAAGCGTGGGTTGGGTGTCAGACACACTGCTAATTTAAACTTAACAAGTTTGAAAAGTGATGACCTTGAAATTAATCATTGAAATTTTTGAAATATGTTCAAATTGGACCATATTTTGAGTTGTTACCCAATTTTTTTTTATTGAATTTCAAAGGCAAATGATTATATCTTTTTGACCACACTTTATTCTAGAACTTTCGTGAAAAAATTATAGAATTATCTTAAATAATAAAGTTTTTATATGGTTTTCAGTTGAAACAGTAAAAATTCAGAACTTGCCCCTTCCCCCTTCCATTAATCCCCAAAAGATTAAGAAGAAATGTGGCTGGATAATAGAGAAAATATTCTTTATAAATAAAAGCAGTAGTATTAATTCCAGGAAAGGGTTAACTGTAAATTTTAACTTAAAACATAAAAACTTAAATTTTCAAGAGGTAGTTTATAAGTTGTGATACAGTAAGGGTCTTGACGCTCACCTTATGTTTAAAAGAGGCTAGTTCGACCCCAGCATATGCATAATTTTGAATAAAATTACATTAAATAAATTAACATATATATATATATATATAGTATATATTAGTACTAATATAATTTATTTGTATATACTATAATATATAGACTATAATATATACATTATTCGTTTAAACTATTAGTACTATATATATATATATATAAATATGCAACAGGTAAGGTTACGTAGCATTATATAATTTTTATATATTATATTTATTTTCATATTGCTATTTTTTCAACTAAAATAAGGTTAAATTATATGAAAGACCAAGAGAAAAGGAACTGTATATATATAAATAACTTAATATATATACAAGTATAAGTAATATACATAATCTATATAATTTTTTAACTTGGAGATACAATATTATATATAAAATCATCCCAAATTACTGGAAATAGTGAACTCCTTTTTGTCAGAATGTCTGTCTGGGTAAGTTGTGTGTGTGTGTGTGTGTGTGTGTGTTGAGTGTGTGTGTGTGTGTGTTCTGCTTCGGCACGGTCCCCAAAAGTTGCCAACAACACGAAACAAAACAAAAAAAATCAGTAAGTACACTTCAGTACACTTAAGTACACTTACAAAATATTAAGTACACCATAAACCAACAGCGTGATGTCATACACAAAAATGCTAAATAAAGCTAAGTATTCCGAAAAGTAGATAAAAAGGTTTTAAATGACATGGTTGCCAGATTTGAACCGTATACGGTCCAAATCTGGCCACCCTTGGGTTTCTGATCATTACTGCTCGAAGCGATGAGATTACCTCCCATTGGGCTTTCGGGATGTAGAGTGCATCCCAAGACACTTCATTGCCCAATGGCTAGCCCCTCTTTCCCTCATCATATCCAAATTCTTCTTATACAGAAGTAGACTCTCTCCTTAACACATACAGATAATAAAACACTATTTCTATTACGGACATTTATTTTCATATTTCCTGTGTGTGTGTGGCGGAGAAAGAGCTTACATAGCGTTTATTTTGCATGTCGTAGGAGGCTACTAAAGGGACAGTGATATTTGGGTTGGAGACTCGTTACCACTTATTTATTTATACCCTAGGAATGTTTATGCCTACCTCTGACCTGGTCGTGATCGCCTTAAGCGACCTTGTATCTTCCGACAGAATTGTACGAACCGTCAGTGAACGTGTAATGAATGTTAGGGGAATAAATGGTGAGGAGAAGAGATAGGTGATGGATGTATTTAGAAAGGGTAAATTTGATTTGTTTACTGTGACTGAAAGAAAAATGAAAGGAAGTGACGAAGAAGAATGGTGTGGGGTAAAATGTGACTTTGCCAGAGTGAAGAGGAATAAGTGTGAGAGAGAAGGAGTTACGTTCTGATAAGCGATGTGGTACAGGGATATAGTGTATTTTATTGTGTGAGCACTATAATTATAATGGTAAAATTCAAGTTTAAGAAGGTCAAGGTGTGTATGGTTGTAACATATGGTCGATCAGAGTGTGATGCCGAGAAGAGTGTGACTTTCTGGTATAATCTGAATGATGTTTTGGATGGAGTGAGTAGGGCTTCAGATTGATTGTGTTGGGTCACTTATATGGTTGGTTAGGTGGTCATAAAAGGAATGGTATAACTGGTGCCTTTGGGGCTGAGAGAGAAATAGAGAATTGTAGGAAGGTGATTGATTTCTGTTAGGAAAGAGAGAGAGAGAGCTATGTGCGTAAGTAACACATTTTTCGGGCACAAGAGTATTCATAGGTACATGAAAGTTGGATTGGTAGAGATGTTATCAATGTGAAAAGTATGACTGATTTTGTGTATGTGAAGAAGGAGATGTTGAAGTATATGATGGACGACGTTATATCAGTGAAGTTGTTGTGGATGGGAATATCAGATCATTATGTTGTTTAATGTAAGAATAAGTTAGTGTGGGCATGGTGGGAGAGGAAAGAGATAAGGAAGGATGTGGGGAGAATTAAGAGGGAGAAGTTAAGTAAACAATGTCATAAGGAAAAGTATGTGAGAGCACTTGGAATAAATTAGTTGAATGCTAACAAGGAAAATTTGATAAATAAACACTATTATGAAGAAACCTCTTTTTTTATCAGTGTGCAATAGAGAATACTGTGACTGTGCTAATGTGTGAGGTAAGAATATTAAGAGTGATGGAATGAAGAGGTGATGCAAGTGGTTAAAATTAAAAAAGAGGAATGATTGAATGTGCTAAAACCCAATGATAAGGTCTCAAAAGAAAGGTGTATAGAAATATATATAGGGAGAAAAAAGGAAAACTAAGAGTTGCATACGTTAGAGGAAAAAAAAGGAGTTTGGTAGGAGGATTAATGGGAACTTTCAAGGGATTAGGAAGCTCTTCTGAAAGGAAGTATGAACTGTTAAGAAAGTGAATAAGGTGAATCTTCATGGAATAATGAATAGACAGGATGAAACTGACATTCAATTACTGATGAATGGAGATTTTTTCCAGAAGAGATGATAGATAACAACATTTCAAAAAATCTACATAACATTGGCAGTAATGAAGAGGTGATAGTGAATATGCGTTGGTTTGATTGTGTAAGAAGAAATATGTATTTTGGTAATAGGTAATTAGTAGGGAGTAGATAATAGGTAGAGTGGGAAAGTTGAAAAGAATAGTAAATATGCAGGTATTGGCAAAATGATCAATAATGGAAAGGATGTGAGAGAGTGGATATAGAATCGTCTTCATTAAATCAAGGTGATAAAGGGAGATAAGTGAGAGATAAGGAAGAGATAAGGGAGATAAGTGAGAGATAAGGAAGAGATAAGGGAGATAAGGGAAACCTAGTAGGAACCATAATATAAGTGGTATAAGATTACTTTAAGGAAAATAATAGGGATTATATAAAGTTACAATGTATGACATGTTGAATATTCAGAATGAAGTGCATATTGTGACTGAGGGACTAATGGACATGAAGAACAAGGATGGCATTAAAATGGTAGAGTTCGTGATAAGATCTTAAATTTTTCAATTGGAACAAATGATTGATGAAATGAGAAGAAAAGTAAAACTAAATTAGTTATATCTATATAGTTAATATGGACTTCAAGCAGGTTGAATGTCGCATTAATAGTGACAAATATTCTGTACAGGCGCTTGTGAAATATATCAGTGGTTGGTGGTAGGACTTCTGAAATTGAATCCCAATAACATAGTGTATGTCGATAGTGAAACGTGTGTAAAATATACAATGGCGTAGAAGGGAATGAAAACGTCATTAGGAACAAAAAATTGACCAAAAATTTAAAGCCTTGAAAGCTTATTTAATTTTATTTAATGGTTTCCTCTCTCTTCATAATATTGATATATGAAAGAATTAGAGGAAGGGTTTGCAAGAGTTGATGGAGAATGGAAGAGATTGAGGGTTCCCTACTATTATGTCGCTAACCAGATTTGGTTTCGACTTAACGTTATGCCTCTTCTACCTTATCTATCATTTTCAGTGCATGTTTACTTTATTATCACCATATGCCACAATCGTGGGAAGGGAATGAAGGAATACATATAATATATGAAAATTA
Organism: Trachelipus rathkii; assembly: GCA_015478945.1. Taxonomy (NCBI): domain Eukaryota; kingdom Metazoa; phylum Arthropoda; class Malacostraca; order Isopoda; family Trachelipodidae; genus Trachelipus; species Trachelipus rathkii. The sequence continues at coordinate 7,799 of JABUQX010096176.1, read as the reverse complement.
ATATATTATAAAATAATTAATATATAATATATATATATGATATGTAAATATATATATAGCCTAATATAGTATAATCTATCTATCTATCATTATTATATATAAATAATTATATAGGAGGAACTGCCTTGGAGTGGGATGTAGGATGGTCTCTTCTTAAAGTCCCCTATATATACGTAAAGTGAATGGTTTAAAAGTTTGGTATAGTTTTCAGACTACGAAGAGAACGATTAGGTATCTGCTGCCATTTTATACTTTCTTTATGAAATGAAAACACTAGGTTTTCCGCGACTTATTTTTAATAAAATTAGGACAGCAAAGTCCTGAGTAATTATCTTCTTAGGTAATCGCAAAACAAAGTTTGCAATAAATTCATCTTTTTGATGGAATAGGAAACACAAGCCTGGCCCTTCTGGTGTAAATAAAGATAACAAATCCAATGAATTTAATTGAATTTAAAAATAAATTCAAAATTAGAAGACGAATTTATTCAATGAAAAGTAGTAAGTTGTAACAAAGTCCCTTCTGTTACATAAAAGGGTGTTGGAATATGAGAGAAGAGCAAAGTCGCCCATTTTATCACAAAATGCGTTTTTCAGAAACTTTACCATCCGACTCTTGTTTAAAACGAAATTTGTGTGGAAATTCCATAAGTATCGCAGAACCACTATTATCCTTGAAAATTAACTTGATTACTGAGTTGGAAAAGAATTAATTTGTAAGAGAAGTAATATAACTTGATGTTGAGTAGTATTGCCTGCCTGCAATTCAATTCCTCTGAGCTCTAGTACTCAAACAGAAACGAAAAGTTTATATTACTATTCAACTTAGACTTATGCTAAAATTTGCTCTGCCTGCAAATTTTTAGCTTATGGTGCTTAGAACATAAATATAAAACATTTTAAAACGCCATTCATCATGGAGATGACATGACTTTATGGGTGAAAAACGGAGTGAAAAAGTATTATATATAATAATTATACAGATATATTATATTATATTTTTCAAATGTATAAATATTTGTGGGCATTTAACAATGCACAAAAACATATAAAACATTTAATTCAATTGGGGCAAAATAAGAACTAAAATACATAAAGTTAAAGTCTTTCAAATGCAAATCTAATTATTTCCGAAGACATAAGTAGACAAGTAGACATATAAACAATGAAATAGAAAATAACATCAAGATTAAAATAATATTTACAACTACGAGCAATAACTGAGGTACAATCCCGCAAAATATCTAAACACAACATTACAATTTGGATAACTATAAAAACCAATGTTATATAGACAGAAAATAAAAGGTGCAATTTTAAACACAAGCATATTTGGTTATATCCGTTAGATAAAGACAGAACATACAAACATAAATGGATAAATATACACGCAATTCTCTACAAATATTTACTACTATATGCTATTAAAAGATATTTCACATTAAGTATTTGTTTTGGAGAATGTTACTTGGACGCCGGGTTTCTTCGTAAAGGAGGTACTTCTTCTGTTGGCACTAATTGTGCGGGAACATCGAATGGTGTTGAAGGAGAATTTCTGACAAAATTGGTGATGAAGGGGCAATCTCGGTTACAACATCTGATTCTATTACAGGAGGCATATAAGCAGGTTTCAATCGATCAATGAAAACCATATCAGTTCTTCCTGTTGGTACTGTAACTTGAACACTCGAATGAACCGTAGAAGCACAAGGAAAGGTCGGTATAGGAGCTTCTAACGTCTTCTTAATGCGATCGACGCGTACACGTATACTTGTACGTTTTTAAGCTTCAGGGAGAAAGAAACATCTGCGTAAATCACGAAAGTATTAGTTTCAAATATTATTTCACTATTCAGCAATTTAGTTTATAAACTATAGTTTTTTTAATTGACTTTAAATTAATCTTATTTGATAGAATTCCTTAAATTAAGTCACTATAATAATAAATAAGTCTTATCTTATCTTAAAATAAACTCTGCAATGGTGCTCTTTCAATATATGAAGAACAGAAAAGTAACTAACCAAAACTTGCACCAATCAATGGTAAGATGACAATTCTAAATGGATAATGTTTTTCCGTGCCAGTGATTACTTTTAAGAGTGAACACTTTCAAACTGAGGTCCGCGATCCGTGATGACATATAAAGACACGCCGAATCTAGAGATCCACTGTAAGAAAGGTAAGAGACAGAGTTTGGCAGTGGTGTATTTGAAAGAGGAAAGGCTTCATCCAGTCCTTGTTTCTATTCAATACAAGTGAAAGATAATCGAAACGAGTTGACTGAAGATTTTGAATAGCGTGGTTGAAAGAGTAAAGTCCAACAATGTTCAATTTACGAGTTTCAAAACGCTGAGGAAGGAATTTTCTAATGAGGATAACAGGTTTGCGTATTGTAATGGCGTTGAAATCTTGGAACTTTAGACATTGATGAACAGATTGAGTCCATATAGAAAAATCTTTATCCATATTGGCCAGAAGTAGCGCGTCTTCACTAATCGAAGCGAAGCTTTAAACTGGATGAGAACATGCATGAAAATTTGAAAACTTTAGTTCACAATGATATTGCTAGAGAAGATAATTGGACGAGGATGAGAGAGTAGTAGTTGTCGCACCAAAATATTGAACGAATTGTCATAGAGTGGGATAAGCAGAAGTTAATTGGCTTGGTAAGTATTGTAATTACTTGCATCAGTGGCTTGTGTCGTGCAATATAGCAGGAAGATCAACTGAATCGATGGAAGTATAGATGATATGGAGCGTGATAAAGCATCAGCTACAACGTTATCTATACTTAAAATATATTTTAAAACAGAAATAGAAAAAAGAGACGTATTCAAAAATGATAGAAAGATGTCTTTGCTGGCGATCGGTCTCTTGCTGGATTTCTGCTATAAAAGGCAGGAACAAGGAAGTTATGATCTGTACACAAAGAAGACATCTCTCCTCTAAAAATTTAAGAATGAAGAATCAGCAAAAATATGCTGCTAAGAGTTTTCCCTGTCCGAAAGCTGATATTTTCTTTAGTTTGGAATTAGTCAATTTCTTGCTGTATAAATCAATGGTAATTAAAGGTTCGCCATTCAATCATCTGATGCCCAGTGCAGCTCCGATGGCGAACTGGGAAGCGCAGTGACCAGTTGGAGATGAATGACATCTGGATGAGAGAATTGGAGAGCTGCTGCGTTAGCTATGCAGTTTTAATTTCTGAAAAATGCTTTAGAAAGGCTACCGAAGACGCAAAGAAGAAGAACTTAGATTTATTTTGAACAAAGTTTGGCACCAATATCCGAAAGTGAAAAAACTAAATAAGCAAATTAGGAATCAAAAACAGCGGTAATATCCACATACCAAAGGAAAACCGACGAAAGACTAGAATAGTAGTTGGCATAAGATAGGCGAAATTCAGACTCTTAGACTCAGGTGTACTAAGGCATGGGAAGAAATGATAACCAAAAAGTCTAAGAGAATATTGCATAAAATATTAACATTATTTGGAACAATAAAAAAAAAAAGAAGTCTGGCTTTAATTTTAAATATTTCAAATTAAAAGTATTTAATGTTACTCTTGTTGTTCTTGACTTCTCTGAGTAATGATTCACCAAAAATATTGTCCTAAAAAACTAGATCAATTAAAACTAATCTAGTAATAAACATATAGCGTTTGGAAAAGGTAGCTCCAGCATTACGAAGGAAGACCAAAAGCATAGAAACAAACTAAAAAAGACCAAAAGGGGTCGTAATGGCAGTCTTTTCTATATCTTCAAGGATGAAGTAGGGATTTGATGATAATCCCCTGAGAGATCTACTTTACTGTATACATGCGTACCGTGAAGTCTATGAGACAAACTGTTAATATATGGAAGAGGATAACGATCTGGTTTTGTCACAGAATTTAAAGTTCTAAAATCACCACATGGACGCCATTCACCTGGAGCTTTCTTAGGAACGAGGTGAAGAGGTGATGACCAAGGGATTTAGAAGGACGAATAATACCAGCTTTTAAGAGATATTAAGACTCATTTTGCAACACTGTTAATTTATCATCTGTGAGTGGACGAAATTTAGCATAAACAGGGGGAGCTCAACTTGTCTTATACGGTGAAATTTTAGATTTATATCTCAGAATTTGATTAAGGATAAAGGTGACGTGTAGAGAGTGGGAAACCTCCAAAAGTTGAGTTTGCTACTGGACTGAGAAGGAACACGTAAAAAATGGGAGATGAAGCACAGAAATGATTTTAAGGTAGAAGGAGTTTGCCGATTGGTCAATTTACATACAGAAAAAAAGTTTTTACCCAATTGAAAAATTTTTAAAAACTTAAGAAAATAAAATTGAAATTGTCCATTTTCTGATATAGGGAAGAGAAATTGATATATTGCTATTGTCAAGAGCTCAACATCATCAATCAAGCTTTCATGTGAGAGGATGCATGGGGAGAAGAGATGAAAACGACGACTTGAATAAAACTATATAGAGTAACGAGGATTCCTTTGTAATACTTGCAATTGGAAAGCTAAGAAGAAAGAACTAACGTGTCATCCGATATAGGAAGGGCTGTTTACTACTGCGCGCATTCGAACTAAACAGTCTATTAGGTTTCAAAAATACTAAACACTAGTTTTGAAATCAGCCACACAAGATGGCGCTATTGCGATCTGCTCCATTATCGTTTTTTTATTGAAGTATGGAACAGGTGATTGGCACGAGAAATGCAGTGGAAGGTCTAGAAGAGTGGATATATTTGTAAGCTTGTTTGTTTGGCATTGACCCAGGCTTGCAATTTCTATGTAGCTGGTGTACGCAAATTGTGTGAATCGACAAACTTGTAGGTTTCTGAGAATTCTGTGTTACTTTGTTAAACTGTTTAATAAGGATCCAAATTAGAGGAATATTCGATTTGAAGTAGTTAGGTACTTAATGAAAATTGTTAACAAAGGATTTGTTAACACAGGAGCACACGCTCGCTGCAGTTTGAGACGAAAGATTCACAAATGGTAAAAGATCGTTTGGCTAATGCGCCTAATTGTTCCAAAGAAAGAGAAGTTTGGGCGGCAACAACAGGACGAATAGAGATAGGAAGAGCGTCATAGAAAACGCAAAGGCGGCACGATATCTTTCAACCGACATTTAATTTAGATGCCAAATTTAAAATGTCGCGAAGATACGCAGATGTCTACCAGTAAGGTGTTGGAACAGTAAGCTCCTGAAAAATTTCTGTTTTGCTCTGTTCGAATAGGGAAATGATGGTTTCCTTAAGGGAAGAATAATTTTTACTCTCGAGTTCAGAAGGAGAAATGCGAGAAACAACTTCTGCAGGAAGGTTTGAAAGAGTGTGATAAAAACGAGTTTGTTCCGAAGTAATTCTAGCAAGGAAAAATTGGGCTTCTAAAATGTGAAACAGGAAGAAACGGCAACCTCTAAAAATACAGGAACTTTTAATTAAACTTTATCCAAAGCAGCATGTCCGATTCCTCGTTGTCCGACATTGAAATTCAGTTACTGTTGAAAAGATTTGGAGGGTTAATTGAAGATGCTGGGTGTTCTTCTGGTTCTGTTTTCACCTGGATCACCAATTATATAGGGAATGACTTGGAGTGATGTAGGTGGTCAATCCGTCTATATCAGTAAATGATGAGTTTAAAGTTTTGTAGTCTCCCTATGAACAGCAACGATAGGTCGCCTCGCATTTATTTATTTTCTTTGAACTGAAGTCACTCAGTTTCCGAGGCCGCACGTTATTTTTTATGTAATAGGACACAAAGTCCTGAGGTAATTATCCTTTTAGTAAGAGCCAATTGTTTAAGTTACTTTTTATGGAAATAGAAGAAACAAAAGTCTCCTATCAATTATCTCTTTAAATAAAGTAACATCAAGGTTACTTATGAATTAAATAAATTCAATTAGAAGACGATTTATTCAATGAAAATAGAGTACAACAAAGTCCCTCTGTTGAGATACTCTTCGTAGGGAATGCAAGTCCGCAGCCTTTTCCAGCGCGTTTTCCGCAATTGCCTCTGACTCTTCGTTTAAAAGCGAAAATTGTGTGTATGCATAAATCAAGTCGCTCAGCCTTCCTTTGAAATTTATCTTCTTAGACCAGGAGAGGAATTTGGAGTATAGTATCTGAGTCGAGATTTTCTCTGATCTTATAAATTGCTCGAGTACATCATAGAACGAATTATATACTATTTTATGAGCGTCATCTCACTTCGACTTAATGCTAAAATCTTGCTCGGCGGCAATTTTAGCATAAGTTACGAAACATTTAAACTCTCTCACAAGTTATAATAGAGGTACACATATATATAATATATGTTATACGTTATAGGAAAATGCATTATATAATATTAGATAATAATAATATATATATATATAGTAATATTATAGTAATAATATATAATATATATATATATAATGTATATATTACTAGATTATATATATAATATAATATTATATATATAATATACTATAACTTAATAATATGTTATATATATATTATATAATATAATCATAATATTATAAAATATAATTAATATATATATTTTCATTATTATGATATATATATAACTATATAATGTACTATTATATCAGAGAAGTATAATATATACGTATAGTTGTATATATATTTACGATATATATATATTAAGTTATAAATATCGTACAGTATATGATTAATTTTTCTCTTAATATTTACATGTGCTTGAAAGTTTTTAGGTTTCACTCTCTCATGAAAATTGAGAATAGGGTTTTCAAGCTTTGATTTTCTTCAGAAACTTTTTTCCTCTCTGAGGTGAGTCAGATATAACCATTTGATATATATTAGTATAGGTATTAACGTATAACTAGTATATAATATATACATATAAAGTATATATATATTTTTTATACTGATTTATAAAAGTATAATATAAGGAAACGAATAATTAGAAATATTTTAATTAAATAAATAATAATAATAATATATTAAATTATAGGTATATAATATTATTATAAATATATAATATATATATATAATATAAATATTATTAAATTAATATAATATCTAAGAACTAATAAACATATTATTTATATATATATAATATAATATATATAATATAAAATATATTTATAATATATATATATATATAATATATAATATATAATAATTATATATATATATATTTATAATTAATATTAATTATAATATATATATATAATATATATTTCATCCTAATACTTCAATTAAAATATCTAATTATAAAAATAATAATTATATAATATTATTATAGTAATTTTATTGTTATAAAATAAAGCAATATAAATATATATTCTTAATATATGTAAGATATAGTTTACAGATTACTTAACTAGAGAGAACTAAGATATATATATTTAAAAAATATTAACTGCACTAATGGCAAAACCTTCTCTTTAATCTAGAATAGTCCTAATATAAATTTTTTTCGTGAAAATAAAGAAATTATTTAAGAATAAAGAACTTGTTAAAAATAATAATAATAATAATATAATAACTTATTAATATAATAATTAATCATAAATAATATAATAAATAATAAATATAATAATAATAAGAATAATTATAATTAGTATAAATCATCAAATAATCAATTCCAAATAATAATTAATATATATATATAATAGATAGATATATGATTAATAATAATAACAATAATACATATTAATTAATAATACATAATATTAATATAATAATTAATAATATAATATATTGTTAGAATAATAATATAAATTATATTATATAATAAATAATAATAATAGTAATATAAGTTTTAGATCTTACT
>JABUQX010096175.1:32500-40831 GCA_015478945.1 Trachelipus rathkii | reverse complement strand
ATGGAATATTTTCAGTGTTGATGATGTGCGGCGCGAAGTCCGCTGATCATAGGCATGCCTGAACGCTTGCGTTCAAGCGGAACGTATTGACGTTATTATTATTATTATAATTATTATTATTATTATTATTATTATTATTATTATTATTATTATTATTATTATTATTATTATTATTATTATTATTATATTATTATTATTATTATTATTATTATTATTATTATTATTATTAGTAGTAGTAGTAGTAGTAGTAGTAGTAGTAGTAGAAGTAGTAGTAGTAGTAAGAGTAGTAGTATTAGTATTAGTATTATTGTTTAAATTATTATCATCCTTTTCAAGAAGGTAGCTTCCTTGCCTGGGAGAGCAGGCTCAGGCATTTCAGTATCCGCTGAGTGTTAAGTTGAAACTTTTGTTTGCTTTCTTCCTCATTCCCAATCCTCTGCTTATTTTTTTGTGTTCTTTTCTTATAGTTATTTTCCTTTTTGATGATTTTATTGTTATAATTCTTACAATTTTTACCCCCCTTATTATTAGCTTTTATTCTATTATGATTGTTTGATTTTTATTTTGATATTCTTATTGTCATCATCATTAACGTATTGTATGCTTCTCTATCTTATTTTCTAACCTTTCCCAGTTATTATCCATTCTCTCCCTTTTTCCTTAGGTACGAACATACCTATCTCAAAGGACTCTCATGGGAATTTTCAACGCCGTTTCCTTCAAAATCCTAGTAGCTATCATACTACTTTTCTTGTGTGGTTCTTGTGTCCATCTTGACACTCTTCCTTTTGGAGGGAAAGTATAGTCTAAAAACCGGCCATTCTCATATCCCTCGAGTGGTGTGTGTGCTCTCCGTGTGTCTGTCATTATATGTAGAGAACCCCCCCCGAGAACTTTAAAACCACCAAGGAGGTCATGTTTCATACTTTGGCAATAAAGCTTTGCATTCAGCGTACCGTGCCGTATGGTGTACGGCTATTAATTTGGCGCCTTAGCCTGGATACGGAGTTCTGGGGCTTTTCGGAGGCCACACCCATTGCCCACTCCATGGGGTGGGGTTTCGGGATGGATATCTTGAGGTCTTGGTTTGAGTTGATTGCGGTTTTAACGGCTAGGATCTCAGGATGTGTTATTTCCTATTTTTCATTGGTTTTATTTGCATTTTTGCTTATCTGCTTATTTTTTTTATTGTGGTTGAGTCTAAATTCAATAATTACGCATTAACGAAAAATAAATGTGATCTTTTGGTGGAATCTCTACCCGCTCCTACCCTGACAAGTGCGCCAGAAACAAACAGGATATCCTTAACCCTTACAACTGTGGAAACCGTCGAATCTCAATTCCGTTTGCTAATTTCATCTTATCGCAGACACATCGATTCCTACTCATCAAAATCTTATTATCGACCACCACCACCTCTGTCTGTTCAGTTTCCCGTGTCTCTCCCCTCGAGAGACATCAGGAATTTAAAATCCTGACGTGGGACTGTGAGCAACATACTTCACTTTGGTTCTATGACCCACTTCATGGCATTCTGAGTATTGCTGGAATTCCCTATATTTTAGCTTGAGCTCTCCCATTTCGCCTCAACTAACGGCACATAGTTCTCTCACAATAAGTGAAACCATGGAAGATGTCACTACAAACCTGTTGATTACACCAAAGAGGAAGAGCTTGCTCCATGTACATGCTACTTTAAAGAGTCATAGCACCAAGCTAGAAAATCTCTCTTCATTCATCTCTTTTCATTCTCGTCCTCTCTCCCTTAGTCGCTATCAGAAATACTTCAATAGGTACCATTTTTTGCTTCTTAAGTTCAAAATAAGGCAACTGTCTCCATCTTGAATTAACGCCTGTTATCGATGAATATACATTTTCTCTAACCAAAACAGTCCTTACCGAATCGAGTGCCAGGCTACTACTTGATTTTAGTACGTCATTTCCACCTACTAAGGTAAAGATAGGTTTCACAATTTAAGATGCACGCCCGTACATCCTACGTCCAAGAAGGTGTTTCCGAGTAAGAAATTCAGACATCCCCGGAACTACTATCGGTCTCTTCACCAAACTTGCTCCTGCTATGGCGATATCACCACTTGTGATCTTCCACCTTGGTGTCTAAATTGCAAATGTAATCATTTTGCCTCTTTCATGTATTGCTCTTCCTATAAAATAGAATAATAAGTCTGGAATATTACACTTGCCTCAAGCTTGACATCTAAGAGGGAACTAGGCATGACAAAGAGAAATTATGATTGATTCCCAACATCCGCCCCCACCATTCGAGGCTCCTAAATCTCGATCTAACCGTCCAACCTCAGAATCCTTTTGCCACCTCTATCAACTCTGATACAATCATCGCCTTCTCCGAGAGTTAGCTGTCCCCTGCTTCTTCTAATATGAGCCGCACTTATGCCAATTATGGATCCGTGTAGCTTGCCTATTTTTTCAATATTGAACCTGAAAATCCGTGAAAAATTCTGAAAAAGAACCTCCTCTAACGCCCCCGATATTTTGTCCAAACGAGCTCGTCGATCTGCGCACTACCACAACCAGACGGCACTCAATGTCGAATACCTTTACATCTCAGGAGATAATTGGTACAGTGAAACCATCACTCATCAATCTTTATAAATCTTTTAGCTTGACTCTTATTTCTCTGAACCTCCTCATTCTAGGGTCCACATATCCTTATCCCCAAAGGAACGAGAGGACAAGAAGGATATGTAGATCAGTCACCATGATTGTAGTGCAACGCACAATCCCAATTTTGGACCTACTGACCAGGGTATCTACTTCTCTATCTTGTCTAAAGTGGTCTCGATGGTCTCTTAGACTCACAGTCTTCCTCTATCCTTGGGCTCTATTATTCCACTGTTTTCATAAAGGGGGAAATGTACGAGAATTGCCAGTTACCGTGATATGCATAGTTTGTTTCCTAGTCTCTGTGAAAACCCTTCCCTTTCACGTTTAGGGCACAGTCAATGACGCTAAAAACGCCAATTCATTAATACTACTGTGATATAAAATTTCTACGGGGCATTTACAGTCATAAACACTTTGTATCAGCGCTGCTTCGCCTTCCATTGGCGAACCACTGTTATGGCTGACCATGTAGATGGCTGTAGTCATTTTTCCTTTGCCAATTCTTTTGATATCTGTAGGTCCACCTGATTAAATTTTCCAGTTGGCTTTAAGAGATGAAGTGGAAAACAAAATGACTGACATATTTGGCGACGGACCTCTTTCTGATACTATAGACGATGGAACTCCAGTAGCTTCCAGACAACCAATTTTTCTCTTTTAGGGCCTCCAACTGTCACCAGGATGAACACTTCATGCTCGCAAGGTGGCCGAGACCTTCGAATGCTTCTAGAACTGACTATGTGAACCTCATAAGGAAGATAATCTCCAATAGCTTACGAGCCTAAATATTTTATTATGCCACTCTTCAATGGGCTTGTCGTCGCTATTTTGCAAATTTTTAAGAGTTAAAGCAAATTATAGCCGCCTATAAATCACGATGTATATGCCTGCATAAACTATAGCTTCGCGGAAGCCCCTTTCATGCACATGTTAGGTATAGAATTCATTTGAATTCCCACTTAGCTCAGTATTTCCTATCATTGACAAGAATCTCCCGCACACGTCAGCTCACCTTCAAGGGCGATAAGGGAGGAGGGCGATAAGGGAGGAGGGCGATAAGGGAGGAGGGCGATAAGGGAGGAGAGCGATAAAGGAGGAGGGCGATCAGGGAGGAGAGCGATTAGGGAGACGAAAAAATATATTAAACGAAAAGAAATGAAAAGAGAACAATTAAGTTTACCGTCCTGACAGATGGAAAACATAATTGCCTCGAGACTTTCATTTATCTGTCTTATTTTTCACCGTCAATTTTAGAGCAAAAAAAATGTCCTAAAATAAAATTACCAAATCAGACCTAGAAATTCAATGTCAATCAAAGTCAAACAAGCGTTTGTGAGGTCATTCAAAGAAAACCAAACAAAAACAAACTCTGGTAAAACGCAAACCAAAAGAAAGCCTGTAAACAAAATTAAAAACAAAAAACAAACAAAAGCAACGTCTTAGAAAGACATACGAACAAAATCAATGTCAAACAAACAAAACAAATCCCAAAGGAAAGCAAACACAAAAAAAAACACAAGCGAAGAAAAACAAACAAAACATAGTTACAACACACAGATATATTATATATATAATATATATATATATATATACTATATATTTCATATATTATATATATATATATTAATATATATATATATATATATATTATATAATATATTATATATATATATATACTTGATTTTCACCTAATATTTTTCTTGCTCTCACAAAAATTGGAACAGGATTTTTTTATTTAATAAACATTAAAAATTTGGTCTAATCTCTCTCTCTCTCTCTCTCTCTCTCTATATATATATATATATATATATATATATATATATTTATATATATATATGTATATATATATATATTATATATATATATATTATATATATATATCTATGTATCTGCTGTCTCTCTCTCTCTCGTCTTTTCTCTCTCTCTCTCGTCTCTCTCTCTCTTCTCTCTCTCTCTCTCTCTCTCTCTCTCTCTTTCTCAATTTTTTTGTCCATTTGTCAATCTGTTCGTTACTATTTCTGAAATCCACATTGCACTTTGTACGAAATTATAAATCTTTTATACAATTTAAATAAGCTTATTTAAATTTAATATTAAAATAATTAAGTAAAAATATATTTGGGAAAAAATAAGCATTGGCAATTCAAATAGAGGTAAATAAAATAATGGATCGACTTCATAAAATAAAAGTTAATACATCACTTTCAATGTCGTACTAACATAAGCCACTTGTACCTTAATATTCTAATCAAGATACGAAAACAAAGTTCAAAATTCTCTATTTTTCACGTCCGCCTGTTAGCTAGCTATTCCACGTGACTATCCAAAATCTGTTTAAAGATGAAATGGCGTTTCTGACTTAAATCCATGAAGTGGCTTTGCAGACGTAAATCCATGAAGTGTCATTCCTAACTTATATCCTTGAAATGGCTTTCCTGACTTAAATTCATGAAGTGGCGTTTCTGACTTAAATCTATGAAGTTGCGTTCCTGACTTAAATCCATGAAGTGTCATTCCTGAAAAATCCATGAAGTGGCTTTCCTGACTTAAATCCATGAAGTGGCGTTTCTGACTTAAATCCATGAAATGGCTCTCCTGACTTAAATCCGTGAAATGTCATTCCTGACTTAAATTCACGAAGTGACTTTCCTGACCTAAATTCATGAAGTGGTTTTTCTGACTTAAATCCATGAAGTGGCTTTCCTTACTTAAATTCATGAAGTGGCGTTCCAGACTTGAGTCCATGAAGTGGTTTTCCTGACTTAAATTCATGAAGTGGCGTTCCTGACTTGAATCCATGAAGTGGCTTTCCTGACTTAAATCCATGAAGTGGCGTTCCTAACTTAAATAAATGAAGTGGCGTTCCTGACTTAAATTCATGAAGTGGCGTTTCTGACTTAAATCTATGAAGCTGCGTTCCTGACTTAAATCCATAAAGTGTCATTCCTAAAAAATCCATGAAGTGGCTTTCCTGACTTAAATCCATGAAATGGCTTTCCTGACTTAAATCCGTGAAATGTCATTCCTGACTTAAATTCACGAAGTGACTTCCCTGACTTAAATTCATGAAGTGGCTTTTCTGACTTAAATCCATGAAGTGGCGTTCCTGACTTAAATCCATGAAGTGGCTTTCCTGACTTAAATTCATGAAGTGGCGTTCCTGACTTGAATCCATGAAGTGGCTTTCCTGACTTAAATTCATGAAGTGGCGTTCCTGACTTGAATCCATGAAGTGGCTTTCCTGACTTAAATCCCTGAAGTGGCGTTCCTGACTTAAATTCATTAAGTGGCTTTCCTGACTCAAATCCATGAAGTGGCGTTCCTGACTTAAATCCCTGAAGTGGTGTGCCAGATTTGAATCCATGAAGTGGCTTTCCTGACTTAAATTCATGAAGTGGCGTTCCTGACTTGAATCCATGAAGTGGCTTTCCTGACTTAAATCCATGAAGTGGCGTTCCTGACTTAAATGCAATAAGTGGTTTTCCTGACTTAAATTCATGAAGTGGTGTTCCTGACTTGAATCCATGAATTGGCTTTCCAGACTTGAATCCATGAAGTGGCTTTCCTGACTTAAATTCAGGAAGTGGCGTTCCTGACTTAAATCCATGAAGCGTCATTCCTGACTTAAGACCATGAAGTGGCTTTCCTGACTTAGATTCATGAAGTGGCGTTTCTGACTTAAATCCATGAAGAGGCGTTCCTCACTTAAATCCATAAAGTGGCGTTCCTGACTCAAATCCAAGAAGTGGCTTTCCTGACTTAAATTCATGAAGTGGTGTTCCTGACTCAAATCCATGAAGTGGCTTTCCTGACTTAAATCCATGAAGTGGCGTTCCTGACTTAAATCCATGAAATGGCGTTCCTGACTTAAATCCATGAAGTGGCGTTCCTGGCTTGACTTAAATCCATGAGATGGCGTTCCTGACTTAAATCCATGAAGTGGCTTTTTTGAATAAATCCATGAAGTGGCTCTCCTAACTTAAATCCATGAAGTGGTGTTCATGACTTAAAACCATTTAATCCCTTGGGAAAATTCACAATTATTAAATAAAAACAAACTGAATTTTTCAATTAAAAAAATGAGGAAAAATTAAACCTGATACCGTATATGAAAGAATTTATTAAGTTGTTTTCATTATAATAAATATGTATTTAGTAGTACATTGTAAAGGTATCAAATAAGATACGAATTTATTTCCTTAATATAATAATAATAATAAATCAATAATAAATAATAATAAAAATAAATAATAATAATAATATATAATATAATAATAATCATAATAATAATATAATAAAATATATAATAATAATAAAATATATAATATAAATATTTTTTCCAAGTTGGAATCAAAGTAATATATGTGATCAAACTAGGCATAAAAATACATTGACAATTTCAATTTATATTTAATAAAATACTTGTTCAAAATATAAATATACTATATACTATATATATATATATATTATATACTATATATATATATATTATATATATATATGTATATATATATATATACTATATTATATTATATATATAGTATATATTAGATATAATAGTAAGTAAAAAAAGATATATATTATATTTGTCTATCGTATATTATAGTAAATTATATATATATATATTTTAATAATACTTATATATACTGATTATATATATATAGTATATATATATAGTATATATAATACTATATATATATATATATATATATATACTATATATCATATATACTATACTATATATATCGAAAGTCGATGAGACAATTTATATATTGTACATGGAACAGCCATAACAGGATTATAAAGCAGTTTATAATTCTGAAGTCAAGGAGTTCTAATATAGGTTTAGTAATTCGATGATCTTGGGTCTATTGGCTATTAAGAGGCAACAAGATCTCGAAGATCGGTTAATGATATAGTTAAGGGGACATTAATTGTTGGACGGATGCTGAAGATCGGTAATGATATAGTTAAGGGGGACATTAAATTGTATGATATAAAGACGATTAAAGAGAGAGTCAGTTGAAATAGGAGAGTTAAAGAAGACCGATGATAAGTTGCAAACCACGACTGATTGGATGAGAAAGATCAGGCAGATAGTTGTAACAACTTGAAGGATTTATTAACAAGATTAATTGACATACATTGAGGATTGACTATCTTTATTAATGTGGCAAAAGAAATAATGGGATATATATACTATTATGATATATATATATATAATATCATATATATATATATATATATATATATTATTATATATATTAATAATATATATATATATATCATATAAATATGTAATAGTATATAACTCTTTTGTTATTCTGGAATTTCAGTACTGATCTTTCTTCTGCAAATTTTTTGTGGGAAAAAGAAGAGAAAATTTTCCAGTGGAGAGGTAAAGCAAATTTCATTATCGCAAGAACATGGTGTAAATAATTTTAAAAGTTTTAAGTAGGTTAGATAGGGCTTAAGTATAAGCCTAGTAGTAAGTAAGATAAGTAAATAAGTAAGTAAGGTTATTTAGTTGGGCGTTAGGTATTCATAGATTTTAACTTTATACGTTGGCACCTTTAAAAATCTTTATACTTTATTGGTTAAAAAAAAATACCTCTAAAGTCCTAAAAAAATACAAAATTACCTATTTAAATATAGGTATAATATACCTTTTTTGGTTGAAAGATC